>CAUYPK010138819.1:0-10584 GCA_963574355.1 Loris lydekkerianus
AGAGATACAGACACTTGGAATCAAATAGAAAACCAAGAATTGAAACTAACATCTTATAACCACCTAATCTTCGATAAACCAAACAAGAACATACCTTGGGGGAAAGACTCCCTATTCAATAAATGGTGTAGGGAGAACTGGATCTCCACATGTAAAAGACTGAAACTGGACCCACACCTTTCCCCACTCACAAAAATTCATTCAAGATGGATAAAGGACTTAAATTTAAGGCATGAAACAATAAAAATCCTCCAAGAAAGCAATGGAAAAACACTGGAAGATATCGGCCTGGGGAAAGACTTCATGAAGAAGACTGCCATGGCAATTGTAACAACAACAAAAATAAACAAATGGGTCTTCATTAAACTGAAAAGCTTCTGTACAGCTAAAGAGACAACAACCAAACCAAAGAGACTATCTACACAATGGGAAAGGATATTTGCATATTTTGAATTAGACAAAAGCTTGATAACTAGGATCTATAGAGAACTCAAATTAATCCACATGAAAAAAGCCAACAATCCCATATATCAATGGGCAAGAGACATGAATAGAACCTTCACTAAAGAAGACAGACGAGTAGCTAAAAACATATGAAAAAATGTTCATCATCCCTATATATTAGAGAAATGCAAATCAAAACCACCCTGAGATACCATCTAACCCAAGTGAGAATGGCCCACATCACAGAATCTCAAAACTGCAGATGCTGGCATGGATGTGGAGAGAAGGGAACACTTACATTGCTGGTGGGACTGCAAACTAGTACAACCTTTCTGGAAGGAAGTATGGAGAAACCTCAAAGCACTCAATCTAGACCTCCCATTTGATCCTGCAATCCCATTACTGGGCCATCTACCCAGAAGGAAAAAAATCCTTTTATCATAAGGACACTTGCACTAGACTGTTTATTGCAGCTCAATTTACAATCGCCAAAATGTGGAAACAGCCTAAATGCCCACCAACCTAGGAATGGATTAACAAGCTGTGGTATATGTATTCCATGGAATACTATTCAGCCATTTTTTTTAAATGGAGACTTTACATCCTCATATTAACCTGGATGGAAGTGGAAGACATTATTCTTAGTAAAGCATCACAAGAATGAAGAAGCATTAATCCTATGTACTCAATTTTGATATGAGGACAATTAATGTGAATTAAGGTTATGGGTGGAGGAAAAGCGGAAAAATGGAAGGAGGGAGGGGGGTGGTGCCTTGGTGTGTGCCACACCTTCTGGGGGCAAGACATGATTGCAAGAGGGACTTTACCTAACAAATGCAATCAGTGTAACCCAGCTTATTGTACCTCAGTGAATCCCCAACAATGAAAAAAAAAATGTTCAGAGTCCCTAATCATCAGAGAAATGCAAATCAAAACCACCCTGAGGTATCATGTAACCCCAGTAAGATCAGCCCACATCACAAAGTCCCAAAGTTGCAGATGCTGGCACAGATGTGGAGAGAAGGAAACACTTTTACGCTGTTGATGGGACTGCAAACTAATACAGCCTCTTTGGAAAGAAGTATGGTGAATCCTCAACCCAAATTAAATCTCCCTTCTGATTCCACAGTCCCAATACTAGGCATCTACCCAGAAGAGAAAAAATTATTTTATCATAAGGACATTTGCGCTAGCTGGTTTCTTGTAAATAATCTGAATTGTAATCACCTGCTTTTTATATAAATAATAATTGTGATAGTGTCCTATAGGATCTTTTGTAATTCAGACACTAATTACTTTGATTCTAGTACTCCTCTGAGTAGAAAACAGTATGTGTAAAATAATTTTTGGATTTTTTGTGTGTGCTAGTATAACAAATCCTCCAGATGTGGACAGGGCTTCATCTATACAAATACTTATGCAGGAATCCCAAGACAAGTTATTAGAATTAAACTAATTATCAATCAAATTGAAAATATTTTGGCCATTTTGGTTGTTGTTGGGAGTGGTCAACAAAATAAAAACTGTTCTATTTCTTCTTCATAGACAAATCTACTGAATGCTAAAAGTTGGGGTTTACCACTGATATCAGTAGATTCATCCAACTGAATTTCAAAGGTGTTTACTTCTTGGGGTGAGATATTACTTGAAATTCTATATTTTCAGATAAATGCTTGACATGCTGAGAAATTGTATTATCTACAAGTGGAATATTTTAAATTTCCTTTTCTCATTTTCCTCCAAACATTGTTTTTACAATTGTGCAACAGGCCAGTAAAATAATGGATTTGGCAATTGTATGATATTACATTATCTACAATTCCTGCAGCTATGTAATCCATTTCTTGTGCTTTATCTGATATCATTGCATATTTGGTCCATATTTGTGCTTGTTTAGTATTACTGAGTGAAAGTCAGTTGAAGTATTCCACCAGCTTTTTGGACAAATAGGAATGTCTGGTCCGTAAATGTCTCTTTAATTTACTAAGAACCATAGCCTCATTTGCTAATGTTTTACCACAAATTATACCTGTGGGACATGGTAGATTTCCTTTACTACATATGAAACCAAATGATTAAAAAAAAAATCTTCCTTATATTGATGATTGTTTTTAATTTAGTTGCCGATGTACTAGATGAAGCAGTTTTTGATGCACTAGCATGGTCTTCTAATTTTTGTTTCTTTACTAAAAACTTGTCCACTTTAATTTAATGTTGTGTAATGAAAATTTTAAAATGCCAAATCAAAAGTAAGTAAACAACTCATACTTTTTGAAAAGAACTATGGAGATAGAGGCAAGATGGCTGGCTGGAGACAGCTTTCACCAGCAACTTCTGTCCAGAAGGAGAAAAGTTGGACTGAAGTGAACTCAGAGAAGTTGAAATTGGAGAGTTGAGCACAAGGAGAAGAAATCCGGGTGCACATTACCCCCATCCTCACTGAGAAAAAATGTGAGGGCAAGAAAGAGGAAGAAAGATAAGAGACCAGGTATGGAACAACTAAACTGAGGTGCCTGGTGCAGAAGACAAAGGGAGCCTCCACCCAACTAGGGGACCCATGGTGGGCCTCCCTCTGTGAGTGAGCATGGAAGAAAGGACCTCTTATCTCACCCCTTGGAGAGAGCTACAAAATCTCAGTTCTCCTGCTCCTAGAAATTTCCACCTCTGGGTCCCCATCCTGCCCAGCACAAAAATGAACAAATTTTCTCAGTCCAGGGGTCACAGCCCACCCTCTTCCCTCTCTGGTAGCCTGCCAGACGTCCTCCTGCCCAGGCCACTGTGTTGGACAAGATCTCGGAGAGATCTCTACATTAGGTGGGCTGCTGACCCAACTGCCCCACCTCCCACTATGAGAGGAAACAGTGGTCCCACAGCACTAACTTTGGTGTGGGTGGTGTCTCCTGGCTCATACTCCTGATAGGAGAACCTTTCCCTGGCCCTAGAGAGGCCCTGCCAGGATCCTGTGCCAAGCACCCCCTGGTTCTTCTCCTGTCAAGTTGGAGAAAGATAGGCCTAGACTCAGAGAACCTGTCCTGGGAAAGTCAAAGAACCACATCCCCCACCCCAGCCACAGGTAACAGCTGCATTGTATTCAACCCACAACCAAGACAAGCTTCTTTGAACTTGTTTGCCCAAGGGGTGCTCACCCCACCAGAGCTGGAGTGGATGGGTATGTCAGAGGATTCCTCTCCTCCAGCAGATTCTGGAGGGGACACAGTTTCACAGCTAGTTTTAATCTGTTTGTGTAGGGTGGAGTGGTGCCATGAGGGGACAGGAACAGTGGATCTGTCCATAAATTTCCCTCCTCCAGCTCTCACAGTAGGGGGCCACAGCAGTTGGAATCTTTTATAGCAGGGACTCCAGTGAAATATGGTGACTCCTTTAAACTTGGTGGAGAAGAAGGTGGACTGACACAAGGACAGAATCAGTTTGTGCTATCTAAGCAAAGCTGGCCCTCAGAGACTCTCACACTGCAGTGCTGAAAGGTAGCTTTGTGAGTCTGTGGGGGAAGGGCCACAAGCACAAGCACCAGTTCTTTGGCAAAG
Source organism: Loris lydekkerianus (assembly GCA_963574355.1). NCBI lineage: Eukaryota > Metazoa > Chordata > Mammalia > Primates > Lorisidae > Loris > Loris lydekkerianus. The sequence continues at coordinate 3,990 of CAUYPK010138819.1, forward strand.
GAGTGGCAAGCTTGTTTCTGGGGCCTCCAGATCTGATATCACCCTTCCAAATAGGTGTCTAGGGTGCTTCCTAAGGGTCTCAAATTAGATTATCTCTCAATAACTATTTGTGGACAACCTAACATTTTAGCTAAAAATGTCTGATTAATATTTTTAAAAACTAAAAATACACATGTGTAGAAAGTAGCAGAACAACCTTGGGAACATAAAAATTACAGCAGGTCAACTGCCCCAAGAGATTGTAAGGGAGATACAGTAGGAAATACCATCCATAGAAAAATTATTTAAATATCAGAAATGGAATTCAGAATATAGATGGCAATTAAGATGAAAGGAATTGAGAAGAAGATGGAAAAAGAAATCAAAACATAGGCTAAAAGCTTTCTCAAGAAATTAGTAAAATTAGGCATGAGGTGGGAGCTCACCTAATGTGCACATTGTGGGGGTGTGTAACATGCCCCCTGGGTGAGGTGCTCTTCTACAAATGGAACTTTACCCTGGAAGTGATAAAAATGTAACTTAAAAAATTATGCCCTTGAATTAATTTGAAAACATAAAAAACACTCAAAAAAATAAAAATGAGTAAATAACATAAACAGATGGATAATAAACAACAACAAAAAAGAAATTAGTAAAATTAAAGACAAAGTGACCAAGGATCTGGACATAATTTTGAAAGATATAGAAGAGTTTGAGGAATTGAAAGAGACATTCAAGGAGCTTCAAAACACAATAGAGAACCTCAGTAACAGAGAAGAACATGGAGAAGAAAGAATTTCAGAAATTAAAGACAGGCTTTTGGACTAGACCAATTATTTAAAGTGGCAGGGGGAAAAGAGAACAAAAGAGAATATTCCCTAAGAGAGTTAAGGGATTATTCCAAAAGACTGAACATCTGGATTATAGGGATTCTTGAAGGAGAAGGGGATGATCCTAAAAGCATTGAAGTTCTACTCCAAGGCATTATGGTGGATAATTTCCCAAACATTATGAGAAACATAGAAAGTCAGATAGTAGATAGTTTCAGAACTCAATCCAAACAAAGAATCTCCTAGACACATTGTAATTAACTTTGACAAAGTCAATATGAAAAAGAAATTCCTGAAAGCAGCCAGGTATAAAATAAATCTTACCCATAAAAGGAAAAAAATCAGGATGAAAACAAATCTTGTAGCTGAAGCTTTTCAAGCCAGAAGAGGGTGGTCATCAGTCTTTAACCTTCTTAAACAAAACTATTTTCATCCCATGATCCAATAACCTACTAAACTGAATTTCATTTGTGATGGAGAAATCAAATACCTTACTGACATGCAAATGCTTAGGAAATTTGTCACAAGACCAGCTCTACATGAAGTCCTCTGATTCATTCTTCATAAGGAGACATACCCAGATTTTAAAGAACAAAGCCAAGCTTCCATGATGGCACAAGGGATAAAACTAAGCACTGGACCTCCAAAACAAGATGACCAAACTCCACCATGCCTATCAATTTTCTCAATAAATGTGAATGGCTTGGATTCCCACACTAAGGAAGCAAAGGCTGGTTGACTGCATAAAAAAATCTCAAACCCAGGGTGGTGCCTGTGGCTCAAAGGGGTAGGAGGCTGGCCCCATATGCCAGAGGTGGCAGGTTCAAACCCAGCTCTGGCCCAAAACTGCAACAACAACAAAAAGAGAGAGAGAGAGATTTTTAAAAATCTCAAACAAAATATCTACTGTCCCAAGAAAGACACCTTACTGTTAAGAATAAAATAAGACTCAGGGTAAAAGGACAGAAAACAATAATCCAGGAAAATGTAAATCAGAAAAAAATCAAGGGTTACAATCCTATTTGTGGACACAATTAGATATAAACCTATAAAAATAAAGACATAGATGGACACTATCTGCTGGTCCAGAGAAGCAAACAACATAAAGAGATTTCAACTATTAACACTTATGCACCTAATCTACTGCTCCAAGATACATAAAATGAACCCTAAATGATCTGAACAATATGATATCTCACAGCTCCATGATAGTTGGGGATTTCAATACCCCTGTGACAGAACTGCACAGATTATTCAAGCAGAAACTAAACAAAGACGTACTGAATGTTAACACAACCCTAAAGAAAATGGCCTTAACAGACATATATGGAATATTTTCATACTAACAAAACTGAATACACATTCTTCTCCTCAGTTCACAGATCATCCTCCAAAACTGATCACATCTAAGGCACAAATCTAACCTTAACAAACTTAAGGAATAGAAATTATTCCATTAATATGCCAGGATGATAGACCAAAAGGACTGTTCAGCAGAGCTCTCCTAGAATGACTAAAGAAAAGAGAGAGAATTCAGCCATACCTTGCGTGAGGACCTTACCCAGAATCATAGCCCAGGGAGAACAGAGAGGAGCTGGTGGGCTGGATATAGCATATGATCTGGATTGGTGGAAATCTGATGAATTAGGCAAATAATTGCAGGTGGCTGGGATCAGTTGGCTACCTACAGAGGCCCAGGATGGGAGAAAGCTTTTCCAAAGTTTTCAGTTGTTGGGGGAAGCTGCACATTGAGTAGAAATCTTGGAAAAGGGGGGTGGATTCAAACAGTATACAGCAAACAGATTTGAATGTCAGTTGGAGTGAAATTGCCAAAATTTTAGTGGCTGGTGAAGCTGCCATACTGAGAAGGTCTCAGTGACCAGCAGGATGCCAATGTGGGAAGGTCATGAGAAGGTCTTATTAGGGCCCTAATGCATGGCCATCTTAATTCTGCCTACCAAGGTCAGAACTCCACTCTTGGGACAGGATGAGGAACTCCCAAACCCCATAGAAACTGGAGTGAGGAGGCACTGTGAGATCTGTCCCTGAAGGGTTCTTGTGAGCTTTAAGACCCCAAACCCACAGGGTCTTAATGCTGAGGAAGCAATCATATGATCACCAAAGGCAACTAAGTTTTGAATAAGGACCATAAAAGTTGCTGGCTGTGCTCTCTGTCTACTTAAAAAAAAAAAAAAAAAAAAAACACAGTGCCCTCCTGGTGCCCCAGTGACACATTGCAACACACTGTCATCAACAGCAAGGACTTCTGTTTAAAACAAAGGAGGCAGCGAGAAGTAAACAGGAGAAAAAGGACATGAAGAAGAAGAAATAACACATGAAGAGGAACCAACAGAAAAATTCAGGCAACATGAAAAACCAAAACAGAAGAACTCTCCCAAGGGACAATAAGACAGCTACTGCAGAAGACTCCACATATAATGAATTAATAGACTTGACATAAAGGGAATGTAAAAAATGGATGGTAAAGATGATAAAAGAACTGGACAAGAAAATAAAAGGACAGAACAAAAAGTCAGATGAGAGATATGTAGAATGTAGAAAGGATATGGTGGAGCTTAAGGAAATTAAGACAATCAGGGAATGTGAAGATGCAGTGATAGTATCAAAAAATAAGTCAGAACATGGAGAAAAAAGAACCTGAGAGGGATAAGATAAAGTTTTCAAGTTAACCCAGGTATCCAAAGGTGCAGAAAAGAAGACAGAGAAAATATAACAGGCACTTAGAGAACTATAAGACTCCACTAAGCATTCAAACATATGCATAATAGGGATTCCTGAAGGGGAAGAAGATTTTGACAAAGGAATAGAAGTGCTACTGGAGGATTTGGATAAAAGATGGCGGCCGAGTAACAGCTTCCCTATAACTAGGCATGGCGAGTCTGGGGAGACAAGACTCCAGGCATCTCTGGCCAGTGGTATCTGCCTATGATCATCCCTTTGAGGATACAAGGAGCCAGCAAGGGACTTCTGGACCCCAGGAGGAGGACAAAAACAGTGGAAAACTGGCAAGAGGCTGCGTGTGTTCAATCGACCTAATCACGCCAGCAACCATGACTACAAGCAGCAGTGAGACCGCAAACCGGAAAGGTCTTACCTGTGAACTGTTTTGGACTTGGCACTCAGTTGAGCTGCCCTGGGGAGAGCTTGAGCAGGAGTGTGAACGTTAGGCATTGTCTGGGGTACCAGAAGGAGCCACTGAGCTGGGTGAAGCCATTGTGAAAGAACTGCTACAGCAAGCTCCACACTCAGGGTCCCAAGGCAAGGATCGGGCAGGACAAAGTAACCTAGTGACTGAGCAGCCTAAAGGCAGGGACTGAACTGCCTTACAGCCTTAATCCTTAGGGGCAGAGTGGGGCAGTTTTAGCACACTGGAGCCTTGGGCTGTTACCCTGGGTAGAGTGCTGTGATGTCACATCTCACAGCAACCTCAAACTCCTGGGCTTGGCACCACCCAGACCTCCAAAAGAGCTGTGCAGTTACCCCCGACCAGTGACCCACACACACCAGGCCTCCGTATTCCCTGACCAGGAAATGCAGGAGCCACACAACCCAGGATCCTCCCTCCTGTGTGCTTGATGCCTCTACACTAGTCCGTTCATCTGGCCAGGAACCCTGGTAGCTGCGTGCCCACTGGAGCCCTCCCTGCCTCTGTGCAGAGCCCTTCTCTTGGCCAGAGACTGCTGGAGCATTGGGTTCTCTGTGCCAAAGTCATTGGGCACCAGGCACTACCAGAACCATGCACACCACCCCCAGCCCTGTTGCTGGATCCGGGCATGTCACATACCAGAGCTGCTTTCACAACCAGACCTCCCTAGCTAGAGCAGCCCCAGAGGAACTACATAGGGCACTCCCTACAAAGATTCAGCAACAATATAGTGATCCCACTGGGGTCTAATGTTGGAGAGACACCTCCATAACTCTGAGGACAGCCAGAGGCAATGGCGAAAAACAATTATGAGGCAAAATCAACAGAAAAACTCCAACAATATGAATAATCAGAGTAGATCAACTCCCCCAAGGATCAATGGAGCAGGAACAGCACAAGACCCCATGCACAAACAAATAGCTGAGATGTCAGAAATTGAATTCAGGATCTAGATAGCAAATAAGATTGAATTAGAATTCCAAATGTTATCTCAAGAATTCAATGGATTCAAAGAGCAAATGACCAAAGATTTTGACACATTGAGACAAGAAGTTGCATCCCTCAAAGATCTGAGAAACACAGTAGAATCCCTCAGTATCAGAATAGAGCAAGCAGAAGAAAGGATTTCTGACATTGAAGACAAAGCTTTCGAACACTCCCAAACCCTCAAAGAAGAAGAGAAATGGAGAGCAAAAACAGACCACTCTCTCAGAGAGCTCTGGAATAATTTGAAGAAAACCAATATTCGTCTTATAGGGATCCCTGAAAATGACGAAGTGGCTTCACAAGGCACAGAGTCTCTTCTCCATGCTATTATGAAGGAGAACTTTTCAGACATGCCAAGTGACTCCGAAATTCAGATAGCAGACAATTTTAGAACTCCAGCATGACTCAACCCAAATAAGACACCCCACAGACACATAATAATCAATTTCACTAAAGTTAATAAGAAGGAGAAAATTCTGAAAGCTGTCAGCTGAAAGAAAACCATTTCCTACAAGGGGAAGAATATTAGAATAACTGTAGATCTCTCTGATGAAACCTTTCAAGCTAGAAGACGATGGTCATCGACTTTTAATCTCCTAAAACAAAATAACTTTCAACCCAGGATCCTGTACCCAGCTAAACTGAGCTTCATTTATGATGGAGAAATTAAATACTTCAACAACATTCACATGTTGAAGAAATTTGCCACAACTAAACAAGCTCTCCAGGACATTATTAGATCTATCCTCCATAAAGACCAGCGTAATTCTCCACCACAAAAGTAAACCCACCCCCAAAATTTTTGATCAAATTCCAATTTCCACAGTCGCAAAAGGATTTAAAATGTCCAGCGGACTCTCGAAAGGCTTATCAATATTCTCAATTAATGTGAATGGTTTAAATTGACCTCTACAGAGGCACAGGTTGGCTGACTGGATACAAAAACTCAAGCCCAATATCTGCTGAATCCAACAATTGCATCTTACATTGAAAGACAAATATAGACTCAAGGTGAAGGGATGGTCATTTATATTCCAGGCAAATGGAAAGCAGAAAAAAGCAGGCGTTGCAATACTGTTTGCAGATGCAATAGGCTTTAAACCAATCAAAATAATTAAGGATATGGATGGACACTTCATATTTGCTAAAGTTAGTACTCAATATGATGAGACCTCAATTATTAATATTTATGCACCTAACCACAACACACCTCAATTTATAAGAGAAACTCTAACAGACACGAGCAACTCGATTTCCTCCACTTACATAGTAGTTGGAGATATTAACACCCCTTTACGAGTCGTGGATAGATCCTCCAAAAAGAAGCTAAGCAAAGACATTTTAGATTTAAACTCAACCATCTGGACTTAACAGACATCTACAGAACATTTCATCCCAACAAAACTGAATACACATTCTTCTCAGTAGCCCACGAAACATACTCCAAAATGGACCACATCCTAGGCCACAAATCTAACCTCAGCAAATTTTTAAAAATAGAAATTATTCCTTGCATCTTCTCAGATCATCATGGAATAAAAGTTGAACTCAATAACAACAGGAACCTGCATACCCATACAAAAACATGGAAGCTAAACAACCTTATGCTGAAGGATACATGGGTTATAGACAA
>CAUYPK010138821.1:0-10801 GCA_963574355.1 Loris lydekkerianus
AAGCCATTTGGCTGGGTTATTGGCGTGCCCAGGGCTTACTCGGTCCTTGTTCGTACGCATTTATTTTTTCCCTTTTTTTTTTCACTTTTTTTTTTTTTTTTTTTTTTTTTTTTTTGTAGAGACAGAGTCTCACTCTACCTCCTTCGGTGGAGTGCCGTGATGTCACATGGCTCACAGCAACCTCTAGCTCCTGGGCTTCCGCGATTCTCTTGCCTCAGCCTCCCGAGCAGCTGGGACTACAGGCGCCTGCCACAACGCCCGGCTATTTTTTCGTTGCAGTTGGCCGGGGCTGGGTTTGAACCTGCTACCCTCCGTGTATGGGGCCGGCGCCCTACTCACTGAGCCACAGGCGCCACCCTATTTTTTTACTTTTAAAGTGAATGAAAGTTGGGTTTTTCTTTTTAAAAGACTTTTAAGCCTATAGGATCGTATATGCCAAGTGCTAAATGAGCGATACCAAGCTTCAAATTCCTTGAATTGAGCCTATTGTAATAGGCTGGACGTGATATAACTTGCCTAATTGGCATAATGACAGTGGAGAAATCTCAGTATTGAGCAGTGGTTCTCAAAGTGTGCCCGACTAGCAGGAGCAACATCGCTTGCTAGAAATGTAAATTCTTGGGCTCCACCCTAGACCTGCTGCATCCCACTTTGGGTTGAGGCACAGCAATCTGTGTTTGAACAAGCCCGCCAGAGGATTCTTGTGTTCCCCTCAAGATAACAGATGATTCACATCCCAGGCTTACCATTTAGAGCAGTGGTTCTCAACCTTCGCAACCAGTTAATACAGTTACAGGTTGAGAACCGCTGACTTAGAGGCTGTGTGATCTCCAACAAGTCACTGCACCTCTCTGAACCTGTATCTTCTTCAGAAAATAAGAATAATAAACTACCCTACAAAGTGATCATGAAGATTAAATTAGATGACACCTGTAGGCAAAGCACAGCACAGCAGATGCTCCCTGAATATTAAGAATAGTTTAATATTATTATTAGGAACTTATAAGTGGTAGCTCTAATTAGGATGAAAAACATTTGAGAGAAAAGGGAAATGATGTGAGGGAGTTTAAAATATTTGTGAACATGGGTGGCGCCTGTGGCTCAAAGGAGTAGGGCACCAGCCCCGTATGCCGGAGGTGGCGGGTTCAAACCCAGCCCCAGCCAAAAAACTGCAAAAAATATATATATATTTTGTGAACATTCGGCACAGTGGCTCACGCCTGTAATCTCAGCACTTGGGAGGCTGAGGCGGGTGGATTGCCTGAGCTCACCCATTCCAGACCAGCCTGAGCCAGAGCAAGACCTTGTCTCTAAAAATAGCCGGGTGTTGTGGCAGGCACCTATAATCCCAGCTACTTGGGAGGCTGAGGCAAGAGAATTGCTTAAGCCCAGGAGTTTGAGGTTGCTGTGAGCTGTGATACCATAGCACTCCATCAAGAGTGACTAAGTGAGACTCTGTCTCCAAAAAATAAATAAATAAGTAAATAAAATATTTCTGAACAGGCACTTTACCCTCATTATGTCCCTTCACTCTCCTAATAAACATACTAAAGTAGAAGTAGGTATAATTCTTCTTTTTTTTTTTTTTTTGCAGTTTTTGGCCAGGATTGGGTTTGAACCTGCCACCTTTGGCATATGGGGCCGGCGCCCTACCCCTTTGAGCCACAGGTGCCGCCCAGAAGTAGGTATAATTCTATTCTTTGCCCACTTCATAGATGTGAAGACTGAGGATTGGTAAGGCTAAATGGAGGCTAAGAAGTCATAGTGTTGGGATCTAGCCACATCTGTGTACCCCACATGCCCCAGCCTCAAACAGTTGCAGGCAGGGTAACCACTCCCCACTGCCTCCCCTCACTACCATCTGCCCTCTGATCGTTTTCTTGGGGCTCTTGAAGTCAGGCCTTTCAACTCATTTCTATTACACAAAGATTTTCTGCTTCTCTCTCCAGCTCATTTCTGCTGCCTGGAACCCTTGCTCAGCCTCAGCCAACATCAGCGTGATTCAGTTCAGAATTCATAAATGCATTAATAAGGCATAAATTTTACCTGCCATGTGCCAAGTACTAGGGGTACAGAGATAAGCAAAATAGATATGGGTTCTACTGCAGAGAACTCAAATATTCACATGGAAGACACACAGAAACAGACAAATATTGTACAGTATAATCAATGAGGGGTGGGAACACAAGCTGGCTCTGTGAGAACCCAGAAGAGTTCCCTGACCCACTTTGGAGGTGGGAAGGGATCCAGGAAGGCTTCCTGGAGGAAGTGATCTTTATGTTAATTGGGAGATGTTCACCTTAGTGTTTCATCAGTTTCTGATTTTATAGATGGAGAAATGAGTCCAAAGAGAATTATTTAGGCTATTTATTCATTTAAATAAGCAAATATTTCTCTAATATCTACATTCTCCAATATTAGGCCCTAAGTCTGAGGATACATAAGTGAATAAGGTAAGAACCTTGCAAGAGGGAAAGGTTCAGAGAGGCCCCCAAGCACCCAAAGGATCTCACCACTCACTTCTCATGGCATCTTTGTTTTTCGTATGTATTTTATTTTATTTTATTTTATTTTATATTATTACCATATACTTAGTATACTATAAATAAGGTAAAATTCCCTCCCCCCCTTTTTTTGAGACAGTCTCACTAGGTTGCCCTCGGTAGAGTGCTGTGGCATCACAGCTCACAGCAACCTCAAACTCTTGGGCTCATGAGATTCTCTTGCCTCAACCTCCCAAATAGGTGGGACCAAAGGCACCTGCCACAACCCCTCGCTATTTTTTTGTTGCAGTTGTCATTGTTGTTTAGCTGGCCTTGGGTAGATTAGAACCCACCAGCCTCGATGTATGTGGCTGGAGCCATATCCACTGAGCTATGGGCGCTGCCAAAAATTCCCCCTTTTTAGTATATGAGTTTGATAAATGCATACAGTCCTGTAACCACTATCCTAATTGAGAGATAAAACTTCGTTTGCTTCTTGCTTTTCCCCTAATTTACTGTGTTATCTTGAGCATCTCTTCCCCTCTTTGAACCTCAGTTTCTTTATCCATAAAATGGGAACCATAATGCCTCCATTACAAGGTTGCTGTGAGGATGCCTGGCACACAGTAAGCACTCAATAAACACCAGCTGTTGTTCACACTCCTTTGTTGTTCTTTCAAACTCTCTCTCACACACACACACACACACACACACACAGAGATTTTTTTTGAAGGCTCTTGTTTCTCAGAGAGGTTTTATTTATAGGCCGAGTCTCATTGTGAATGTGAAAAGGAGAAAGCCCAGGCCCTCCGTAGACCTTTCATGTGTAAATCAGCCAGGGCCAGGAGCACAGGGTCACCAGGAGGAGGATTTCACTCTTAATTACTCCTAGAGAAAGCAGGCGGGAGTGGGCCTCACTGGGAGCCCAGCGCTTGGCCTGGCCTCGGGCCCCTTTCTCCCTAGTCTGGTCCTCCTAGGCTTGGGTTGGCCAGAGCTGGGGCTGGCGTTTCCTAGGCCTGGCCTTGATTTCTGCTGAACCAGGGCCAAGGCGGAGGCGCAGGTGCCTCCAGGGAGCAGGGCCTCAAGTAGGTTTCTTTGAGGGCAAGTTGTTTGGACACGGAAAGAGGGCAAACAGCTTGGCAGAGTGGGAGGTAGGCAAGGGTGACCTGCTAAAGCTCTAGAAAAGGCGAGGGTAATTAGAAAAAAAATTTAAAGGCCTTTTATTCATTCTTTTTCAAATGTAAAAATAACCTGCTCTAGAAAAAAGAGTGGAAAGTTCCCATTAGGCCTTTAATATTGTTTACCTCAGGGGGTAAGTTTAGAGGTAAGAAAAGGAACATTATTATTTTTTTTTTTAGAGACCCCTCTGTCACCCGAGCTGGAGTATAGTAATAGGATCATAGCTGACTGTAGCATTGAACTCCTCCGCTCAAGCAATCTTTCCACCTCAACCTCCCAAAAGTGCTGGGATTACAGGGGTAAGCCTACATTTTCTTTAAACATTTCTTTATTTTTTACTTACTATGATGACTATATATTGCTTTTTGTAATTTAAAAAACCAGGGTTATTTTTCTGTAATCCTAGCACTTTGGGAGGCTGAGGCAGGTGGATTGCTGAGCACACAGCTTCAAGACCAGCACTCGAGAGGCTGAGGCAAGAGAATTGCTTGAGCCCAAAAGTTGGAGATTGCTGTGAGCTATGACACCACAACACTCTACTGAGGGTGACAAAATGAGACTCTGACTCAAAATAAATAAATTAATTAATTAATAACAAGGGTTATTTTTCATAATATTCATATTTTTCATAATATTTTTCACGATATTCATGGTATCGCTTTTTCTTTTTTTTAATTAAATCATAGTTGTGCATGGTATTGCTTTTTGATTAGAAGAGAAATTCATATTCAGCATAAGACACTGACAAAATAAAGCATAAAAACCACCCTCTGCCCCACCCAAAGAAAATTACTTTTAATATTTAGGTATATGGCCTTTAATGATGTCTTTTTTCTTTTTTTTGGTGCAGTTTTTGGCCAGAGCTGGGTTTGCACCCACCACCTCCAGCATATGGGGCCAGCGCCCTACTCCTTTGAGCCACAGGTGCCACCCAATGTCTTTTTTTTTTCTAGAATGAATAGTGATTTATTTCTGTGCAAAGTTTTTGTTTTGGCTTTTGTTTGTTTCTTTTGCATGCGTATGCTGCACAAACTTAACATACTGAAGTTTTCTTCCATTCATTTTTTTCTCTTCCTGTGCTTTGTGCTGTTTTATCTCAGCATTCTCATCCTGGGAGGGTTGGTTCTAGGACCTCCCTTGGAAACCAAAATCCATGGATGCTCAATTCTCTGATATAAAATGGTAAATTTGCATGGAACCTGCATACTCCTTCCCATATATTTTAAATTATCTGTAGACTATATAATACCTAGTATAATGTATGTAAATACTATGTAAATAGTTGTTACTCTTAAACCATAGTTGTATTGTTTAAGAAATAATGACTAGGGCGGCGCCTATGGCTCAGTGGGTAGGGCACCGTTCCGTATACAGAAAGTGGCGGGTTCAAACCTGGCTCCCGCCAAACTGCAACAACAACAACAAAAAAATAGCCGGGCATTGTGGGGGGCGCCTGTAGTCCCAGTTATTCGGGAGGCTGAGGCAAGAGAATCGCCTAAGCCCAGGAGCTGAAGGTTGTCATGTCACCGCACTCTACCGAGGGTGACAAAATGAGACTCTGTCTCTGCCAAAAAAAAAAAAAAGAAAGAAAGAAAGAAAGAAAGAAAGAAAGAAAGAAAGAAAGAATGACCAAAAAAGCCTGTACATGTTCAGTACATAAGCAAAGTTTTTCCCAAATATTTTCCCTCCAAGGGCAGTTGAATCTATGGTGCAGAACTCACTATTACAGAGGGCCAACTGTATGCAGTGTTTATGTTACCTGACAGCAATATCATGAAGTAAAAAACACACAAACCCTTGGGTTCCAGCAGTTCCACATCTAAAATTCTATTCTACAGATATATTCCTGTGAGTAGGAATAGGTAAATAGTGGAAATGAATTTGTTCACTGGGACAGTGCTTATGAAAGCAAAAGCTAGCAACAACCGTTATGGTCACCAGGACAGGATTAATTAAATAAAGTATCATGTAACTTCACAGTAAAATGTTTCTTTCTTTCTTTTTCTTTTATTTTTTTGAGACAGAGTTTCACTTTGTTGCCATAGGTAGAGTGCTGTAGCATGGCAGGGTCACAGCTCACAGCAACCTCAAACTCCTGGGCTCAAGCAATTCACTTGCCTCAGCCTCCCAAGCAGCTGGTTCTACAGGCACCCGCCACAATGCCTGGTTATTTTTTAGAGATGGGGTCTCATTCTTGCTCCGGCTGATCTTAAACTCGTGAGCTCTAGCAATCAACCCAGAGTTGTTGTAGTTGTCATTGTTGTTTGGCAGACCTGGGCCAGGACCAAACCTGCCAGCTCCGGTGTATGTGGCTGGCGCCCTAGCCACTGAGCTACAAGTACCAAGCTTAATTTGTAGTGTTTTAAAACTTGGCCAAGTGTGATGGCTCTTACCTGTAATCCTAGCACTCTGGGAGGCTGAAGCAGGAGGAGCACTTGAGCTCAGGAATTCCAGACCAGCCTGAGCAAGAGCAAGACCCCTGTCTCTACTAAAAAGTAGAACTAGCCAGGCATGTGGCAGGTGCCTATAGTCCCAGCCACTAGGGAAGCTGAGGCAGGATGATCCCTTGAACCCAGGAATTTGAGGTGGCTATGAGCTAGGCTGATGCGATGGCACTCTAGCCTGGGCAACAGAGTGTGACTCTCTCAAAAAATAAAAAATAAAAAAAAAAATGAAATATGGTTTAGTGACTTGGTGCCTATAGCTCAGCAGCTAGAGCGCCAGCCATATACATTGGGGCTGTCGGGTTCGAAACCAGCCTGAGCCTGCCAGACAACAATGACAACTACAATAAAAAAATAGCCGGGCACAGCACTCTGCTGAGGGCGACATAGTAAAACTCTCTCTTTAAAAAAAAAAATGTGGTTTAGCTATATATAATTCTAATATATATTCAATAAAAGAAATACAATGTTCATTAAATAAACACAGCATTTATTAAAGAAATACAGTGTTGATTAAAGAAAATATAATCCCCCCCCATACCTTTCAAAGACAACCACTGTTTACATTTTGGTTTATTTCCTTCTAGTTTTATCTCTAAATATATTTCTTACATTGAAAAAATATACAAATGGGAAAACATACACAAACGGCAGATTTGTTAAAAAGTTAAATACCACTCAAACCCTATAATTCAGAAATAACTACTGTTTACCTTTTAGTGTATAAACTGAATCCTTTTCTGCAGAGTTTTTTAGAGTTTGGTTTCAGTCTTTTTTCTACCATTCCTTTGTGTATATAAATTTGTGTTTGGCTTTTATTCATTTGCTATTCCTATGTGTTTTTCCATAGTTTTGTAAACAATTTGCAAATATAATTTTAATAGTTATAAAATATCCCAGCAATAAACAATCCTTTACTTAAGCATACCCCTGTTAATGAACCTTTAAGTTGTTTCCAAGTTTTTGTGATTATACATATATCAGATGAACATTTTATACATATTTTTTTTTCTCTGTGTTAAATAATGTCCTTATATCTCAGTAGTGGAGTTATTGGGCTAAAGGACCCAGTTTTCAGGGTCTTAAAAAGCACTACCAGGGGCAGCTCCTGTGGCTCAAGGAGAAGGGCGCTGGCCCCATATACCAGAGGTGGTGGATTCAAATCCAGCCCTGGCCAAAAAAAAAAAAAAAAGCACTGCCAGCTAGGTGCAGTGGCTCCAGTGCTCTGGGAAGCTGAGGTGGTAGTATCACTTCAACTCAGAGGTTTGAGAGCAGCCTGAGCAAGAGCAAGACCCTGTCTCTATTAAAAATAGAAAAAGCATGTGGTGCCTGTATCTCAGTGGGTAGGGTGCTGGCCACATACACCCAGGCTGGTGGGTTTGAGCCCGGTCCAGACCAGCTAAACAACAATGACAACTGCAACAACAATAAAAGTAGCCGGGGGTGGCACCTGTAGCTCAAGGAGTAGGGCACTGGCCCCATATACTGGAAGTGGTGGGTTCAAACCTGACCCTGGCCAAAAACTGTAAAAAAAAAAAAAGCTGGGCTGTTGTGGGGGGTGCCTGTAGTCCCAGCTACTTAGGAGGCTGAGGCAAGAGAATCTCTTAAGCCCAAGAGTTTGAAGTTGCTGTGAGCTGTGACGCCACAGCACTCTACTCAGGGCAATAGCTTGAGACTATGTCTCAAAAAAAAAAAAAAAAAAAAAAAAGCCCAGAGTTATGGTGCATGCCTGTATTCCCAATTACTGGAATAGGTAAGGCAGGAGGATGGCTTGAGCCTAGGAGTTTGAGGTTCCAGTTTGCTACGAGCATGTCCCTACACTCTAGCTGGGGCGACAGAGTGAGACGCTGTCTTAAAACAAAACAAAACAAAACAAACAAAACACTGCCAAATTATTTCTCAAATGTGTTTTAATTTTGGCCCTATGTAGTGGATGATGCCACACTAGCCCTGGCAACAGAGTGAGGATTGCTTGAGATCAGGCATTCAAGACTAGCCAGGGTGACATAATGAGACCCCCAATCTACAAAAGATAAAAAGATCAGCTAGACACAGTGGTGTTTGGCTGCAGTCACCCCTAACTTGGAAGGATGAGGCAAGAGGATCACTTGATCCCTGGAGTTTGAGGTTGCTATGAGCTATGATGATGACACTAAACTCTAGCCTGGGCAACAGAGTGAGACCCTATCTCAAGAAAAAAAAAAAGTGTTGCATTTCTTTATATCTCCACACACAATATATGAGATGTCCTGTCCATTTCATTTGTGTGATGGGCACAAGCATTCTGGAGGGGGAGGAAGGATAGGAGGTGGAAGGGTTCAGTTTGGCAAAAATAGGTGGGGACACCAGGAGGGTTTTTTTGTTTGTTTGTTTTTTTGAGACAGAGTCTCACTATATTGCCCCTGGTATAGTGCCAAGGCATCATAGCTCACAGCAACCTCCAACTCTTGGGGTCAAACAATCCTCTTGCCTCAGTTTTTTTCTTTTCTGTTTTTAGTAGACATGGGGTCTTGCTTTTGCTCAGGCTGGTCTCAAACTCATGAGCTCAAGGAATCCACCTGCCTTGGCCTCCCAGAGTGCCGGGAGTATAAGCATGCGACACCTTGCCTGGCTCCTTTGCATGATTTTGCATGATCAAGCTCTCCTTTTTCTTGTAGAAAAAGTGAGGCCCAGAAAAGGGATGTAACTTGTCCAATGTCAAAGGAAGGTCCCAGCCCAGAACATTGAACTTTTTTCACTACACTGCTTTGTCTGTATGTTTCAGGGTGCTGATCTTGGCATTTGGGACTGTGGGAACTCCAAAACTCAGCCTTAGAAAATATTCCCTCAGGAGAAAAGAAGGAGGAAGGGGTGGGGGAAAGTAAGAGCAGAGAGGGAAGGGGGGGGGATCTGGGTGTGTGACACACCTGTGGGGGCAAGATGCAATTGTTAAGAGGGACTTAACCTAACAAATGCAATCAGTGTAACCTGCTTTCTTATACCCTCAATGAATTCCCAACAATTAAAAAAAAAATAGAAAAAAGTATTCTCTCAGGGCTTTTGGCTTCCAACAAGACTCAGAGACACCGTAGCTCAAGCTACTCCCCTCCAGGGCTGGGTGCTGCTTGTCCATCATTATAAAAAACAAAAGGAAATAGCAGGTAGGCACCCACATGACCAGACAGGGAGGAAATCAGGCAGTCCAAGTTCATGTTCAGCCATGGCCATTCTGTGGTTAAGACTATGAAACATGGATAGGAACAGAAAAGAGGTGAGAGGAGAGGGAAAATGCCCGAAGAAGGAGAACATTCTGGAGAAAGTCTGCAAAAATAAGCACTGGGGAGAGGAATAGTGCCAGGAAGAAGGGAATTGGAATTGCTTGGTTCCTGCAGTTGAAAGAGGACTAAATGCCCGGTCCGAATTCCCACTTCAAATAATTTTAAGGTGTCTGGACTAGAATTTCCAGCCAGTACATTTTAGGTATGAGGCTTCTGCAGCACAGAGAAGGCTATCCTCAGGCCACAGAGCTGGCAAGTTTGATATTCTGGCATTGCTTCTGTGGTCTTGTTCATTTACATAGGCCCATCATCTCTTGGCTGGAGGTCAGAGCCCCAGGAACTCCTTACTAGAGCCTGAACCCTGCTCCCTACAGGTGTGGACTCAGATGCTCTTCTGCCAAGGATGGATGGAAAGTTCCAGGAAGGCCAGGATATTAGGTATCCATCCATCCATCTGTTCCTCCATCTTTCTGTCCACCCATTGATTCATGGAGATCCATCATCCATGTTAACACTTACCATTGATCACAAGGACACCCTGATTGAGACTATGAGTCCTCAATCAACTCTTGGAATTAGAATCCTGGCTCCACCATACGCAAACTATGTGCCCTTAAGCAAATTATGCCTTAGTTTCCTCATCTGTAAAGTGCATGTCACAATATTATATCATAGAATTATTGTAAGCATTAAATGAGTTCATCTATTTAAAGTACACAGAACTGTCTCACATCTGTTGAGTAAATGCTTGTTAATGTTAGCAACACTTATCATTCAAGGATGTGCTAAATAAAATCCTGAGGTTTGAACAAGGTACCCTGGAATACAGAGGCAAGAGAAAATAGCTTCCTAAGTCAGGAAGAGTTCTTGTTCCTTGATTTGCTGTTTTTAGGGGTCCTGGTTGAGAGAAGGGCCAAATCATGCTTTTCCTTAGCTGCTGGTGGTGCAGGTTGCTGACATCTCACAGCTGAGTCCTTCTCTGTGGCGAGCCCACACTAAAGGAAGCCTCACACGAAGGTCACGCTACCTTCACAAGGCAGCTCATGTCCTTGCATCAACAGAAGGAAGTATAAACTTCAGTATAAACTTCAGTATTCAGTCTCCTCATCTCAACTCAGGATGATGCTGATGGGCCATCTCAACTTCCAAACTCCATTGGGATTGGCTGAGGCCTCCATTGAGAATGCACTGTAGCCCAACTCTTCCCTCTACCCAATTCTGCTTCCTTCCGTTCCTGTCCACAGATGTTGTTCCCCAAGGTCTCCTTCTCCTCCTCCTCACCGGTCACCCTGTGTAGAGTGCTGTGGCATCATAGCTCACAGTAACCTCAAACACTTGGGCTCAAGCAGTCCTCCTGCTTCAACCTCCAGAGTAGCAGGGACTACAGGCACCCACCATAACACCCAGCTAGTTTTTTTTTATTTTTAGTAGAGATGGG
>CAUYPK010138822.1:0-104873 GCA_963574355.1 Loris lydekkerianus
CTCTCCCCTCTGAGACATATTCTAATCTCAGGAACCATGCACTCAAAATGGCAACCATCTTTGGTAGCACTTATGTCTGTGAACAGACTTTTTCCAGAATGAAACATCTGAAATCTCCAACCAGATCTAGACTAACTGATGACCACTTGCATCACTTGTTACGACTAGCAGTGACAAATTTGGAACCGAACATTGACCATCTTATTAGCCAAAAGCAGGCCCATAATTCCCATTAAAATACTGGTAAGTTTGTTGATTTAACTTTACTTGTTCTTCATTTTAAATATTGTATTTGTTCCCATTTTGTTTTTTTACTTCAAAATAAGATATGTGCAGTGTGCATAGGAATTTGTTTGTAGTTTTTTTTTTTTTTTAACTATAGTCCAGCCCTCCAACTGGCCTGAGGGACAGTGAACTGGCCCCCTGTTTAAAAAGTTTGAAGACCCCTGCTCTAGACAAACATAAGAAAGGGATACAGAGTTCCCTCATCAGTTCCTTCTTTAGACTTTCTTGCCCTTTTATGCTTGAGCAAGAAAGAGAATAGTAAGCTACATAGCTGTTTGCATACAGATAGGATAAACCAATTTATTAATTCAAAAAAGATTTGAGTGTCAGCTGTATACCAGTCACACAAGTGATTGAAAATGTAATTCATTTTTCACTGCATCTTCAAACAGGGAGAAGATTTAGAATCTTCCTATTAGAAATACTAAGCAATAGAACCTAGTTAACAAATTCCCTCCAAATTGAAGTACATCAGTATTTCTAAATACCAGTAAGGTCACCTTCAGTAACCAATATATTTCATAAGTCTGGATATAGACTATATTATAAGGAGAGATTTCTTCAGCTAACTGGAAAAAAGAATAAGCAAAGATGGGTCATCCTGTCTGGCAGCGCTAAATTCATTCACACATTTTTATGGGGACACAGTATGTGCAAGGCACTGTCCTTAGGAGGACACCTTCAAAAACCATGACAGAGAAAGAGGGAGGGACTGATTTATAAGATTTTCATCGCATATCATAACGTAGCTATCTTATAAAATTGGCTGTAGGAAGAATTGCATATGTGTTACTCATTCTTTTCATCACCTGGTGAAGGTGCTCAGTAACTTTGTTTCTGATTTCCTGTACAGATATTTTTAAATAAAATTGGAATCGAAAGTGTCTGTATTTTTTTCTTTTAACTCTATTAAATATTTAATATTAAGGATGAAAAAGAACATCTCTCCTTCTTTCTTAGAAAGAAGAAAATAACCATTCTGTGATGCATCCTCTATGCAGAAGCTGATCTTTTTGCAGAAAGACAGATCTGCACTGAAATGGCTGACCTGCTTTAGGGATTTTGAACATAATAACATTTGCTCACAGTGATCTGACATGTTGATAAGTATTTCTATGAAGTCTGTTGTCAGAGCATATGTCAAATCATCTGTACTTCAGCTGGAAAATGATACCTTTTTGCAGGTGCTTGATCCAAAACCAAGCAATCAGATCTTATCTTTGGAAATCAGAAGAGCTTGAGAATCAGTCCTGACCTGACTTGGAGTCTGTTTATGCTGAGAATTTCAGGCAAAATCCAGAAATTCAAAAGATTTAAAGGCACTATAGGTATTTGGAGCTATAGATATTTGCAAAAGATTAATTTCCTGTATGAGAAATATGTGATTTTCCATATATGTGTATCTTCTGGGTTTGCATAAGTATAGGTAGTATATATATTTTAAAGGTTTTATTCTTTTGGTAGTGCTAGCACTGAATCAAATATTTATTATATCCCTGAATTACCTAGAATACTTACATCATAATATTATTTTCACTTTATTGGAGAAAATATATTATTTTATGCCATGTTAAATTACTTTACCTTTTTTCATTATGATAAATATGAAATTTTTAACTATAAAAACTGTAGGAATTTTCCTGAAGAATCAAGGAGTTCTAAGTTTTCTCTGTGGTCGAAATGGTAGAGTTGGGTACACATGGGTGGGGGGGTAAAGTGAAGAGTGCCTCCCGTCTACTTGGGACACAAAGAATTGGGGTGGGGGAAGAACTTTTTTTAAAAAAAGTAGTTTTCACTTAAAAAGAAGAATTTACAATAAAAACCTCTGGTGAAATAAACCAGAGTGAAAATCCACATGGTGCATGGGAGCTGATATACCCAGGGACAGCTGATGTACCCAGGGACACTGAGACTGGGAAGAGAGAGGTGATCCTAGTAGTCCAAGCCCTGTGAGGCAGTGCAGCCCACCATGGTGAGTCTCGAAGGCTCCTGCCCTCTATAATGGCAGGGGCTGTGGTAGTGACGACCTGGTGAAGACAGGTATCAGAAATGCTCCTTTATTCCAATGGATTTTCCACTGACACCTCCATGTGCTACCATGGGGATGAGAACTGATTTTCCCAGTGGGCAAGGACCCCAAACGTCTAGTGCAAGACTTACATCTGAGCTGTGGATGGGGGGGTTAAGCTGAGGTAACTGGGAAACTACTCACCTCACAGAGGTGAGTTTAGGAAGAGACAAAACAAAATGTACCATGCAAGATTACTCAGTAGCTGAAATTTTAAAAATATGTAGAAATTCAAAACCATGATAGATAGCTAACATGCCCAGCAAATGGGGGGAAGTACAGCTGAGCAATTAGAAATCATAGAGAATTGCTCAAATGATTTAAATAAAGTTGTTTAAATCATTATATAAATAATTTTATGAAAGATAAAAAAGGAACAAATATCAAAATTAAACAGTAAGAGGAGATTAGGAGCAATAATCAAATTTTTTGTATGGATGAATATGATAAAACTCATTAGAAAACTTGCCAATTTATTTTTCATACAGATTAAAAGTTCAAAAAAGACTTGAATAAGGAGGATAAATAATTAATTAGATACATTTGAAATAACAGTAAATGGAATGAATGAAAAATAGAACTAAGCAATTATGTAAAATGTTGCGGAGAGAAAGAAAGAAAGGGATGGAAAATATGTAAAGGAGGAGACTGGGCAGAAATTGAGACGTGAAATGCATACGTGATGGGAAGTACAGGAGGCAGAGTGAGGAACAGACAATGCTCCACCCGTGATAACAGCTAAGAGTTTTCTGGGGTTGAAGAAAGCCATGTGTTCATGGTCAGAAAAAGCATGGAGCACTAATCAAATTAATGAACACAAACTAACAATAAAAATCTGTATATAAATACATTTTGTTGAAGTTTCAACTAAGTGAATGTTTTGAAACATCTATTTCAGTCCCGTTGGTGCCAGAGTGAGGTCCATCTTCACCGTTCTCTCCTTTTGCAGCTAAGACCACCTATCAACCAGTTTTTAATCGTCAATATTTAATAAGGGGCAAGTGAGCAAAATAACAAAAATTTGAATTTTGTTTTCTTACCAAGGAAAAATCCACTTTGATTTCACCAGTGATTAGAACTGTTTTCTCTCATAATTTATTTTACATCAATTTATCTAATGCCTAATTTAGTATTTTCTATTTTTCTACCAAGGTGTGAGTATTGATGACTATTATGCAGAGACTCAGGTATCACTAGCTGATTCAAGACTGTTGAATCCTTTCTAACTTCACTTTGGTCTAAGTTTCTGTGCACTCGTTGGATTGACTATTCCAAAGCCATTGTAGCTCTAGGATTTCCTGGAATACGCTTCTGAATGTTTTGCTTTATCTCCTGTATGGGATACATGGAGTTCTGACATTCAGCTGATACATACATGCATGACATACTGACCACCCTGATTGGTTGGCATTCCAATTTTATGTCACTGCATAACAAAATACCCTCAAATTTTGTGATATAAAATGATGACAACATTTATCTTGCTCATGAATGTAACATTTTGAGAGGGCCAGATGAGACCCCCTTGTCTCTGTTTCATGTGGCTTTAGCAGGTGTGGCTCAAAAGCTGGGGTCTGAATTTACCTAAAGTTCCCTCATGTGACTGGGACATCAGCTGGGGCTGGGATCAGAACCCCTGAGCTTTCCATGTGGCTCCTTGGATTCCACAGGGTCTGGTCATCAGCTTCCAAAGGGAGAAGGATAGGGAGGAAGCCAGGCAGAAGCTGTATTGCCCTTGTGTCTTAGCCTCCAAGACATGCAGTACCACCTGTACCTCATTTAGTTCATTAGGTAACCCGAATGTGAGGGAAGGGAAATTAAGAGTCTGCCTTTTGATAGGCAGGGGTGCAAAAGAATTCACAAACGTTAAAACCACTATAGTCTTTATAAGAGGTTCCTAGAATAGGCAAATTCATGGAGGTAGACAGTAAAATTGAGGCAGTAGGGGGAGAGAGAGAGTGAGGGAGTATTTAACAGGACAGAGTTTCTGATTGAGATAATAGAAAAGTCCAAGTAATGGATAGTGATGATGATTACATGACCTTGTGAATGTATTTGATACACCTGAAATGGTTAAAAAGATAAATTTTATGTTATATATGTTGCTATAATTATAAAAGCCACATAGTCTGCATTGCTCATAAAGTGTTTTGGCTATTTCTATGGGATACATGTATATTCCAAAAGTATTTAGAGAAGTATCCAATCTCAACTGCAAGAATTTCACAAAGTCAGGGGCAGATATTACCGATGAAAGGAGGGGTGACTATGTACTCCTACGGCTATAAGATCTAGAAATTTTGGAAATAAACTATGTCTGATTTTATTTGGTGAGCAACCCAATAGAGAAGCTACTTTTGATATGTGGGGATGATAATGAAGCCCATATTTTCCATTTATATTTGACGAACTCATAATTTTGTTTCCCTCCAGGGAAAGCTTACTAAAAATATCTAAAAGGGGAATCATAATGTAGATTTTCAACTTCTAAACCCAGCTTCCTCCTTCTATTCATCAAAGACTGGAAAAGCTAAACATCTTCCATGGCTCACAGAGTTATAGTCAGGCTTGAGACGTGTGTTAAGACTGACCACCGAGGTAATAGCAGGTTCAGTGTCGTCTTGTCAAACATGACAACCTCTTGTAAAACATTTGAATTTAATATTTTGTCTCGAGAATAAGTGTGACTGAGTCATAGGAACCAGCATATCTGAAGGAAGAAGTATTTGGTAGTAGATATTCCAACCCCAGGATCATTTTGTATAGCATAGGACACTGGGCTAGTCTCATGAATAGAAACACCTTTTTGGTATGTTGGTGTAATTGTTTAACGTCAGACTATAGTCATCAAATTACCATAACACATGGCTCTCTAGCCTCAGAAAATTGGCTACCCCATTTCCTTGCCATAGTCCTTCACTAGGAACACCAGGGCCCGCTCTCTTCGTGTTTTGCTGTTAATTGATAACTTTGATAAGTGTTCTCATGTATTTACCTCTTTGGTTTCTGAGTTTATAAAAGTGATAATATCCACACATTAACTAATTGGTTGTTATGCTAACAGCATGAAATATACTCATCTGGGAATGTAACATGGTGTTTGGAAAGTATTTTAAAAGGCAAGGTTTAATAGGCATCACATTTCTATACAATAAGCCAGGATGGAAGGAAAGCTTTGGGCTCAGTCACATAGTGTTTCTCCTATGGATTTTTTGTGGAGTGTTTGTAAGCATTTGAAAGCATCGCTGTTATTTGTACTGATACTGTTTGAACTTGTCAGAAAATGCTGTGAGTCAAATATTTGAGAATATGTGTTGAATTTTATAATGAGTCGTGACTTCAGATAATTTGCCATGAGAATCTCATGTCAGATGCCTACTTTTTGATTATCAACCAATAATTTTCCTTAAGAGTCAGGGTCAGTTGCCTTTAGAAGGCAGCTTTTACTCCCCGCTGTCTTCACATATCCTGCAGTTATTTTTTGTGGCAGGTTTGTAACAACAGTGCTTCGGTTGTAAGGTGTGATGTAAAGGGCAGTAGTTAATTGCTATTAGTTAAGTGAATTTGAGTGTTCATTTAAAAAAAATCAAGCAGATTCAAGATTTTCTTTTTAATTATGTCACTCTGACTTGCTTTCTGTGCTTTCTTGATGGAAGAGATTAGGCAAAGCTCCGGCTGGATCACTCCCATGTCACTGTATCCTTAGGGAAAGGTCATCCATCATGTCTGCATTCAAGAGTTCTGGTTAATCTTGGTACTTTGTGCTAATCTTGACAGTTGGCTTGTGTCTGCTTTTGAAAAATCTCAAGACCAAAATGACTGAGCATGTGTTTCAAAGTGGTAAAAGCTGGATTAGATTGCTTCCAGAAAAGTTCTGACTTTTCTGCTTAGCGTGAGCAGAGGACCCAGTTCCCAAGAAGGGTACACATTTCTCCTTCCTATCCTGGTGGAGTTGTTCAATCCTAGTGTGAAAGGGTGCTGCAGAGGTCAGTAAGGGAGGAGAGAAGAAGGTGTGTGTGTGTGTGTGTGTGTGTCAGAAAAATGATGTAGCAGGGGTCTAATACTTGAAATGGAAAAGACCCTTGGGGATGTGTGATGAGGATAAACAGGTCATAACTGGGGGAGGGAGAGGGAGTAATCAGTTGCTTCAGAGAGGACCTAGGGAGGACATGGATTGGAGAAAAGGACATGAGAAAAGCTCACAATCCCAGAAAGAAAGTTGATTATTCTTTTCTTTGCCTTTAAGAAGAGCCCACCCAGTACCCATGGACCTACTGAAATCACAAAAATTAAAAAAAAAAAAACTGATTGGAGAATATTTTATTTGAGTAGAAATATCAAGATATCAAGGTTGAGATGAATGAGTGACAATGGGGGAAGGAATGTGATTGCTCAACACGTAGTTTTCTGTGACTCTTGTGCAGGACGCAGAATCTTTACCATTTGGTCAGATCGCACTTGTGCACGCCAGCTTACTATCCTGCTTATTCATGACCCAATTTCAGTATACTATTCCTTGTGTGTCTGCTTTCCTGGATAGATTATAAACTGTAAGGGTGGGACCATATCTTCCCCATGAATCACAATATTCCCAGTAAAGTGCCCAGTGAAAAAATTAGTGCTAACTAAATTTGGCAAAAGAGGAATCAGAATGTAGAGCAGCAGTTCTCAACCTGTAGGGCGCAACCCCTTTGTAACAATGAAAATACATCCTGGCATTAGGAAGGTTGAGAACCACTGAATTGTAGAGGAAAGACCACGGCATAAACCTGATGAAACTGCATATGAGTTTCAGTTCTACTACTAAATAAGAATTAGAGACTTAGACATCTAACTTGGGGTAGTTACATTAGTTACTCTGATTTTCAGTTTCTTTGCTTCAAAAAATGAGTACAATACTTGTAATATATGCTTTCTAAGGATGTTGTAAGAATTAAAGTCACTATGTAAAGGACATCATTCAATTTCTGGCTCTTAGTAGGCACTCAATAAATGCTTTTTTAAATTTATAATAATAATATAAAAGTCATCTTTCTCTGACTCTTGCTGGACTGGTGAAAGCAGTTCAATGCAATTAGAAAGTGGAGGTGCTTGCTAGAAACTCTTCATTTCAGAAAGATATAAAGCAATGCTTGCACCTTCTTAATGAACCCTTCCCTCCAATTTCTAGCAGCTGCTTTTTTCCATCGAACCCGGCAAGTCAGAAAATCAAACAATAAAACCAGAAAAGCTAAAGCTCACTATAGGAAGTGAAATAAATATTTACACATGGCCTCCATAAGCATGCTACGTATTTGTACCTTTAGCGTGTTTTGACTCATGTATCCTACCACCTCAAGATGTAAGCTTCTAGCAGCTGGGAATGTAATCCTGGACATATTTTGTCTTGTGCTTTATTGTATCTAATGACTGTCAGAGACCACCAATAAATAGACTGGTCTTAGTGTAGATACATACATGGCTAATTCAACAAGGATTCTTATCTAGAATTTTGCGTTTTTTTACTTGGCTGCTGTATCAGTAGACTTGAAGACTCAGCTATAGCTGTCCTGAGAGGCTATCTATAAAAGTGCAGGTGTTCAGCATTAGCAAATAGTTCTTATTATATGGATCGACTTTTGGCAGGTAGTAACAATGTTTCCTGAGATTGAAAAATGATTTTCTACCTTAAACAGTGGTTTCACATTACTGGAATGCTGAATTAAAACACACACACACACACACACACACACACAAAATTCCTCTCATCAAGTAGTACCGAAACTGTTTTTGTTAGTTGTATACATTTCATGATTTGTATATTTTATACTAGAATGTAAGCCTTTCTTTTTAACTGTTGTGGTTAGGTTTGGGGTCTTTGCCAAGGGAAGCAGACTATGAAGAATTAAAAAGCATAATGCATCCTGGGGTTCTGTTCCTGGTAAGAGGGACTTGGGCCTGGTTGGAAGCCAAGGGCGAGCCTGGTGCTGGAAATGTTTTCAAGTCTTTAAATATATTAGGATATTTTCATGTTTTACTATTGGAGCTTGTTTTGCATCATCAGATGTTAACAAATAGCTTTTTTTTTAAACCTCTTTACAATGAGCTCAAACACTCTTTGTGACATAACTTTTCCCTTTCTTAACCTAAAGGTCAAAAGTGGACAGAGTCTGAGGGCCTTGTTTAAAACGATTTATGCGAAATGAAGGAATCCTATCTGCAGTGTCTTCATTTCCTATATACATACCTATTGATTACATCAGAGATAAGACATTGGCTTGGCATCTGTTATTTTCTGGGTTAAACCACAAGACTAAAATTTCAAAGTACAGAGCAGAGACATTTTCTTTTAGGAACATTATATGAAGATTATTTGCCTGGGGTAATGAAGTTTGTATTTAATATTTGAGCTCTCTTCACTACTTGCTTGGAGTTTACTGGGCCAATAAGAAAACTAGTTTAGCTAAACATAAATGACAAGAGGGTGTTTGTTGGGTGGGGTGGGGTTGGATAATTGACTCCACCTTAAGTATGGCTGGTTCTCTTACATAAATAATCTTTCTTACTTTGGTAACACATCACTGACATTTTGGAATCTATACAAGGCAGGTAAGCCTTGATATTGAGGAAAACCAAACAAACCAATGTCAAATGTCTGAACTAAGCTCTATTTAGCAGACTTGAGTTACGGCTGATGGCAGGAAAATTCAGAAATGTTCTGTGTGTAAAGAGTTCCCTTTATCATCTTACCTTCTCTCTCCTTTAGGTCTTCCCAGCAGAATGCGTTTCAGGTTTTTGTTCAACATATGAAAGGCTCAGTTTCAAAGGCTGGGGTTTTCACATCCATGTCAATATCACAGATTGAAATGTGACACGGGTACCTGGCTGCATATTTTCTTTAAACCTGAGCCAGAAACACCGCAAAACGTTTTGGGGGGCACTCTTTCATCTCACACTTTAAAGCGAGTTTGTTGATGTAACCCAATTTCCAGCCTGCGGAGGTCACCCTGTAATGTAGTGTGCTGATGAGAAGCCCATCAGTCCTGTTTGATGTGTGAATTTCCCTTCCCCCGGTTTTTACCCCTACTTTATTTTGTAAAGTAAGTTTGCTAATAGTGCTATTCTGGCTTGGAATGCATGATGGTATGTATTCCCCTGATCCTTACTGAGTGGCTTTTTAAACCATGCACGTGCTTTTGCAGGGATTATACCAGGGATGTAGTTATGAGAGGGATAATAGAAAGAAGAGAGCTCATATATCTTTTGATAATGTTCTTGGGAAGAGTCAGTGATTAAATGAAGAAATACAAACCCCTGGTTCATAGCCTTTCTATGACCTCTGAGAGGAGTGAAATTTGTTCTGTATTGTAAGCATTCAGCAAACTGTGAAGTCAGCCTGTCTCTGTGTGATGGGGGTGTACAGGCAGGCACTGGAGCTAAGGCGAAGGAGGAGAGAAACCAGTGTTTCTGGTGGGAGGAAGGGCATGATGTACTGACCCTGACACACTCAGT
Organism: Loris lydekkerianus; assembly: GCA_963574355.1. Taxonomy (NCBI): domain Eukaryota; kingdom Metazoa; phylum Chordata; class Mammalia; order Primates; family Lorisidae; genus Loris; species Loris lydekkerianus. The sequence goes on from CAUYPK010138822.1 coordinate 9,845, forward strand.
GGCGCTTGTTCCCACACAAACCTTAAATAAAAGACTGCAGTACTTTTACTACTACTTATACTAAGAGGCAGAATCAGGGATGCACAGGGACCAAAGCTTGTTATTTGGAATATCTAAGTCATTTGGGAAGTAGGCCAGTGAAATACAGCTTGAAACATACAAAAGTGGCAATATTTGGCCATTTATGATTTATAAAAACACATGATTCAGTGTTTTCGTTTAATTTGATCTCATCTGATTCACCCTAACTGAATGCAATAGGCACATTTGTTTTATTATTTTTGTTTAGCAATGCCCCCTCACCAGCCCCTTTCACACAAAGGCCAGAGTTACAGTGAGGGTAATAGGGTCTAACCAATAGCTGCCTGTTATCCTTGTTGACTGTTCCCTTCTGGAAAAGAAAGACAAAAAAGACACTTTATTCAAACTCTACTGCTGGAAGTGACTTTGAATGCTCCATTAATTCATCACTTTTCCTCCAGTTGAACCATCCTGAATACAATTCATTGCCCCTTTGCAAAGATGTGTAACAGTGACAATGGCAACAAAGGGCATTCATACCCCTTTTTAGTGATACTTTTCAGTGTGAACTCCCAGCCTCCTCCAAGACCTGCAGGCATTAGTAGATGGGGTTCTGTGATAACAGAAAGAGATACGGACCCATATTAATGAAAGTCTCTCTAAAGTGAGTTGCAGCTCTCTGCATTGACTTCAAGCCCTTGAGGTAGAACATGGTGGATCCTGGTGGCCCCAGCTCCACTGTTAACTCAGGTCTGCATAACTTCTCTTATTAACGTTTTTCCAAGGGCAGTAGGACCATTTCAGATGTCTGGAAATTACAATGAGAAGTCTTAGATTCTTCTTTTTTGTTTGTTTCAGGTTACTGTGAGGGTACAAACAAACAGGTCAGGTAGAGTTCCTCACCCAAAAGGTAGTTGTGTTCCGCACCCAAAAGGTGTGCCATACCTTGGCCCCCCCTACCTTGTGCCGTTTAAGTGGGAGCACCCCAATCCCCCATCCTCTCCTCCCTCCCTCGTTCCCCCTCCCAACTCGAATAGAATTAAGTTTTTCTCCTATGTGGGCATGTGTTAGATCATCTATTGCCTTCATAATAAAACTGAGTATATTGGATACTTGCTTTTCATTCTTGTGATACTTTACTAAGAATAATTTTTTCCTAGATTCTTCTTAGGTGCCTTTGAGTGGCTGCAGGGGAGGAAAGGGGGAGCCTGAGCTTTCCACCCCTCCTACCTTTGCCCCTTTCAGCCAGGACAGTTCTGCCTTTTATCTTTGCCGAAAGTGTCTAACAGCTAAAGGAAAAACACGTGAAAACAACTGGGTTAGAAGCTGTCTAGGCCTTCTTCTAGTTCATTCAGGAATTAGAATTTTTCTTCTCTAAATATCGAAATGCACAGTCTGCTGGTATGTGGCAGTACCATGGAAGGAGACTAATTGTCTTCCTTTTCAGGCATCCCTATTGAGACTTGTAAAATAGAAACATCTGTCCTTCTCTAAGTGCTAGGAAGGGAGGAAGCCTTTCCTTCCTGCCAGCCCCCTCCCAGAAGAAAGGGAGACTTAACTGACTGCCTGTTTAGAGGAAAGCGACTGACTTTCTGTGGCTCAGCGCCCCTGGGGTTTGGTTCTTCCAGCCTTGTTTGCCTGCAGGGAGGACCTGCCCCACATTCCTCTCTCGTTGTGCTCACCTTCCTGGTCAGGCTGTGCTTCTGCCTTGGGAGAACCTGTGAATTGGGATGGGCATTGGAAGGTGGGGGCCTGACTGTGACCGCAGGTACTAGCCACATTTTCTGATACAAGCTTTGTTAGTAATAAAGTTGATATATTGATCCCTAGCTGACTCCTGCATCAAGTTCTCAGTTAAGTTCTGAAACTGTAGGAGTAGGGAGGATGGAGAAAATTTCCTTGGAGAAATGCCAACAAACTAAATCCTTACTCCTTGGCAATTCATTCTGGATTTCCCCAGTGTAGAGAATACTCCCTCTCCCAGTCTGGACTTGTCTAAAGGTATGGGCACACTACGAACCTGCTCTCTTGAATTCCTCTCTCTTGACTGCCTCTCTGGTCCTGGGCCGCGCCACAGCTGCCACATGATGACTGCTCACTGGCTTACAGAGCCACTGTCGTCCTGCTTATACCCTCTTGTCCTGCTGCCTTTGCTTTCCCCCACAGTGCCTCTGTGTTCAATTTAATTCACAACCCTGTAAGCTATCGCAGGAGGATATTTTTCACAAGAAAGGTATCATTTTTTAAAAACTTCCTCGAGCTGTATTTGTTGGTCTCAACAAACCACGCAGGGAGTTCGGTCCATTTAACAAGAGCAGTCAGCTCAACCACAAGCGTTCTGTGCTCAGACATGCTAAACCCTTTAATCTCAGGATCCCTCCCTCCGTTCCGTCACCATCAGAGGTGTCAGGCAGTTGCCAGCTGTCAGGGACTTGTGCTGCAAGGCATGAAGTTTGGCAGCTCCTGGAATTCCGTGTGCAGGAGGAAGCTCCTTAGTTCCTGTCTCTTCATTTCCCTTTTGAGCACAGCCCGCGTGGCGCTGCCTTCACAGCATCTCGCCCTCCTCAGACTGGTTTGTGAGTCTGTTGGAGTCCCTGTGCAGGTCCAGTGTTTCTGTCTCAACTCTTCTTCAGTGCTTACAGCATGATAAATCTTAAAATGCACATCTTGCCTGTCCCTTTTTCCTGCCACCTAGCAGATGAAATTTACTCCAGTTACTGAGTTAAGAGGCAGGACTTTTAAACAGTCACAAATCAGGGTGGAGGGTCCAAGACATGCAAAACATGGTAGCTTATAGGCTTGTGAGTTAACACAGTTCTTAAAAGTAGGTGCTGCTCTGTGCTGACGTCTGCTATGTTCCCCTTCTTTTCCCGTTGGTTGGCCCCTCCCTTGGCCTACTGGTGGCTCCCTTATGGGCTGCAGCTCCACCCCATGCCTTCATTCCTAATTGTTTCTCTGCCCCAAATGCCCACCCCACTCTCAGGGTGGTAGACAAGGAGACAGAGCCCCACTGATGTAGGGAGCAAGGGAAGGAGCTGGTGCTGTGAGCCATGGCTCTCCTTCCTCCAGGGCTAGAGTCTGGTGTGTGAGTGTCAACCTTGTGTGAAGGGCTGTGGTCTAAGGAGAAATGAAAGGTAGACATCAGCTTCTCAGACATCCAGGCTGGGGGTCAAGCCAAGGCTCTAGTTGCAGCGGGAACTGTCTCACAGGGTCTCTGTAATTTCATCACTGGCAATGTCTTCATTTTCATCTTGAGCTCAGATCACATATCACAGTTCCAGACATATATACCTGGCTGCCTCGTTCATCTCCAGTTGGTTACTCAGGGCAGAGGTATTTCAAATAGATCATATTTTCAAAATCAAACTCTGGTCCCCATTTTTAACTTCACTACTACCAGCTCCCCAACAAGATTTTCTCCAAGTCTATCTTTATCTCAACCTAAAAATGGCCCCACCACCCAGCCATTTGCTCAAGCAAGAATCCTGGCAATGACCTTTGCTTCCTTCCTCTTCCCTATGCATAATAGTGAGCTAAGTTTATCAGTTCTTTCTGAACATAAAACTCAAATGCATTCTATTCTCTACCGCCATACTAGTTCAAGGCCCCGTTGCACTTTATCTGGAACTCTGTCCATGGCCTCCTCATTAGTGTCTCCATTTCTACTCTATTCTACTTTCTATATTCCAAAAATCAGCCAATCTTATAGAAACATTATCTCAATAGCTGTTAGTTACTCCGTTTTAAAAAACCTATCAATGCTTTCTCAATGCAATACAAACAGAATCAAAATAGACTCCTTCCTATGTCCTATAAGACCAAGCATGGCAAGGTCTGGCCTCTGTTTGGCTAACTCACATCTTTCTTCCTTCCTATGCATACTCACCAGCTTTATTTTTACTTTTTGTTTTGGTCTAGTGCTTTCTTGTTCAGGACCTTGGCACAGGTAGTTATTACCTCACCTGGGCCACGATTCCCTCCTCTTTACATGGCCAGTTCCTTTCATCCTTGAGATTGCTAATTAACCGTCACTTCCTAAAGATGTCTTCTGTGACTGCCTGATCTAGTGAGGCCATCTCTTCTTATTTTTTTCTGTCACTGCTTGCTACAATTTCCTTCTGGGTACTTATCACAGTGTATCATTCTATATGTGTTTAATGCTTTCATTCAGTAAGCTCTAGGAAGGTGCAATTTTGTATACCATCTTGTTCAAGGGCCTCCTATTCAATAAATATTTACTGTTATATGAATGAATTGTTTGGCCTAGTATGGGTTGGGAAGAGCTGATGCTGTTGCTAACTCAGAAATCAGGTACATCTTCCCAGCATAGTTAGTGCAGCAGGCAACTCCCAAACCGCCCTGCTCATGAGATAAGTGCTCTGAATACACTGGCCAGGGCTGAGCAGGACTGGGCTGGGTACACCAGAGGGTCACAGGCTTTCAGCACCTGAGGCTCCAGGAACAGTCAAGGGCCTTAGCACCTTTGGCCTATTTTACTGGAGGCTGGACAAGTAACTGAAAGTCTACAGCATTTAGACACAAGATCAAGGCACTTGAAGGGTATCACACAATTATCTTGAAATATATCAGATTTACCTGTATATAAATTTGGTAGGGCAGGGGCAGGAAAAACCATTGAATGAGTCAGTTTAGGACTTCTGTGCAAACTTCATCTCAGGGGGTTGTGCTCAATCAGAATATACATGTGGAACATTTAGAAGATATACATTATTATTGCTACCACTTTAGACACACCATGAGAAATTGTTGGTCAAATTATAGTTAAAAAGCAATTGACTTACTATTCTTGTCAAATATATGAGCAAAAACCTTAATAAAACAAAGTTCTGAGGCAGGACCTATTACATTTCCAGCTTACATATTAGGACGCTGGGATGCAGAGAGGTTATGTCACTAGCCCAAGATCCCAAGATCGCAAAGCCACAAAATAGCAGATCCTGACTACAAACACAGGTTACAGTGTATGATCTTAATTACTACGTTCTGAGTAAACTTGCAGCTATCTTACAGCTCATTCAGTCCTTGAACACTGATCTAATCCCTTCCAAAAGCACAGAAGCATATTCAGAACTATCAGAAGGTAGATATTAAAAATACACTGTACTTTTACTCTTATAAAGCAAAGATTATGAAAGTCTTAGAAAATCATTCTAACTATAATAAAATATTGAAAGTATAGAAAATTAAGAAGAAGAAAATAAAAATTTCCTCTAATTCTACCAACCAGGATTAATATTTCAGTGTATTTCCTTTAAGATTTATATATATATACATATATACACACACATTTATAAAAATATATACACATACCCATATACGTGCATAGGTTATTTGAGGTCATTGCATCTTTTTACATATTAACTGTTTATATTGTAATATTTTTACTTGACATCCTATCACTAACATTTCATCACATATTTATTATTATTATACAATTTAAGTTTTAGTGGATTTTTAATATTTAATTAAACAGATGCACACGCTAATGACTATTCCCTTATTGTCACATATTTAGATTATTTCTGATTATTTTCAGGTGCACTTTTTTAAATTAAGTCATATACACATAGATCATGAATACATTTATGCATATGTGTTGTTGTTTTTTATACAATCTGATGTGGTTACATCAAACAAATCAATGTAGCTTTCACCGCATTTACTTGATTATTGTGTTAAGACATTTATGTTCTACACTTGACAGATTTGACTTGTACCCTTGCAATATGCTCCATAGGTGTGGTCCTGCCTTTTACCCTCCATCAAACCTCCCCCCTCCACTCCCTTCCCACTCCATTTCTCTCCTTCATCCTGGGCTATAGTTGTGTTCTATCTTTCATAAGAAAGTGTGAGTAAATATAAGTTGGTTTCATAGAAGTACTGAGTACAGTGGATACTTTTTCCTCCATTCTTGAGATACTTTACTCAGGAGAATAAGTTAAACAGCACATGGTCATTATGGGTTGAATAATATCCCCCCACTCCCACCCCAAGCAGTGAAGGTGACCTGTGGAAATAGAGTCCTTGCAGATGTAATTGAATTAAGATGACATCATACTGGGTTTATGTTGGCTCTAAATCTAATGACTGGTGTCCTTATAGAGAGAGAGATTGGGAAACAGTATCACACACACAGAAGGAAGATGGCCAGGTGAAGACAGAGGCAGGGATTGGCGTGATGCTACTACAAGTGCAGTGTCAGGGATGTCCTGCCTCCATCCTCCAGAAGCTAGGAAGAAGCAAGGGAGGATTTTTCTTCAGAGCCTTAAGAGGGTATGAGATCCTTCCAACACTTTGATTTCATAACTGTGAGAGAATACATTTCTGTTGTTTGCAGCCACTAAAAAGTAGGAGAGCTTAATCTATTTTCATTTGCTACTATTATTAGCATAATTGGCAAATTTGACTAATGTTCTCTATACGTTTCCTTGCATTACCCTTTTAATTTATTAATATTAATATGTATTAATTATATATATTAATATATATTTATTAATATTAATATTTTCTCTAGTGTTTTGAAATGTATTTTATCACCTTTACATTTTTTCAAAATTGTTCTTTGACCTATATCATTCTAGTTTTCAGAATTAAAATAGAAACATCAATATTTGAGTTGTCTATTTGAGTGAAGGAGTTAAATTTAGCTTTTCCACTTTTAGCTCTTAAAACATTGTAATAATGCCTCACATTTATTGAGCAGCTACCATGCCACCGAGATAATTTCTACATGCCACACCTCTGCTTTGCCAAAGAGGGGACAGAAGCATTAAGAGATTACTTAACTGGCCCCAGAACACTAGATAAACTTGGCAGAGCTACCCTTTAATCATGGGCCCTGGAGCTATGATCTTTACCACTGTACTCTCTGACTTTCCAAATGAACTATGAGTTTTAGACCTAATATGTGTTAAGTTATGGCATTCTACATTAATTGTATCTTATAGTTTAGGATTTTGGGGGCATTTTATTTTGGTATTAATGATAGTTGATTGATGGGCTAATTAATAGATTAAAACATATCTAAATCCATGTAGTCCATAGTCAGAGACTTCATGGGATTAGTGCATACATGAACTTCACACTCAAATTAGAGGTAGGTTTCCCATCTGAAGGCAAATACTAATTTTCAGTTATTTAAAAATAGGCCATATGGTAGAAATTTCAGAATACCACAAAGCCAAGAAATGAGTTAATGAGTCACTTGCTGTCCCTTTATTATTTACTTAGTATTAAGGTGTTATATGCTGGTTATTTATTGCTACATAACAAATCCCAAAATATAATGGCTTAAAGCAACAAACATTTATTCTCTCACAGTTTTTTATCATGAATCTGAGTATGGCTCAGTTTGGTACCTTTTTCTCAAGGCACTTCAGATGACTGCAGTTGACATGCTAGCCTGGGCTGCATTGTCATCTGAAGGCTCAACTGGGAATGGGGATTTATAAGCAGAGTTCATTTCCTCACCGGATGTTGGAACAAAGACCTCAGTTCCTCCCAGATCTTGGAAGGAGGCCTTGCACATGCAGTTCCTTGCCATGTGTACTTCTCAATTGGGCAGGTGCTAATGTGGCAGCAGGAGTCCCCAGTATGAGAGAGAGAATGAAAGTGCCCAAGTCAGAAACCAGTCTTCTCGTAACTTAATCTTGGAAGTGACATTCTGTTAACTCTGCCAAAATCTATTTAGTAGAAGGGGATAACTAAATTCAATCCACACTCAAAAAGAAAGGATTATATAAAAGTGTGTCCCAGAAGATGGGGATCACTGGACACCAGGTTAGAGGTTGCCTCCCACATGTTGCTTCTTGCTCTCTGCTCATAAAATAACATTTTAAAGTCATGTCTCTGAGCAGGTTGAAGCCAGCACTGAGGGTTTGACCTGCTATTGCACACGTAGTCTGAGAGGCATGTGTTACCTTCTCTTGTAATCATTACAAGAAATGATTGACAGTGATCACATGGGCATGCTTTAACCAAATTTTAACAATAAACTAGATGCTACTTTATTGTCATTTTATATTTAATGTTGCAAAGGATATTGCTAAGAGTAATAAAAATGTGTTGTTTTGTATTCCTAAATTTGGAGATTTTTTTTAACTTAATTTGATACTTTAAAAATGTTATCAGGAGTAGGCATTCTGTTTTTTTTTTTTTTTAATTGGTTTTCATTTGAGCCATTTCCTGTGAACTGTAAGCTGTGAACCATTGAATCTGCTTACACAGACCTTCCTTTTCAAGGGAACTTTTTATCTTATATTTTTTATTAATACTACTTTCTTTCATTTCATTTTTTTTTCTTCAGGAATGTCATTCAACTTTGACTTGCCTTTATGATGATCATTCATAGTTCTCACTTCCTTCTTCCTGCTTAGTTGTTTTTTTTTGTTTGTTTGTTTTGTTTTTTTTTTTTCCTCTGAATCCCTAGAAAGCTTCTATACCTACCACTACGTTATTGGCCTGAGTTTTTGCCCTATTGATTCTGCCCTACCTTCAGTGCAGGTTTTAAAGATTTTTGTTTTTCATTCTTCTCTGTCTTCTGAATGGTACTCCATCTCCCTTTTTCTGCAAATTATTTTCTCCATGTTGGTTTTTCTTTTATTTGTCTTCAAACAAGCATTCAGTTTAAGTATTTTTCAGTAAATAAGGAAACTTGACTGACCTTTATATTGAATTACTTTCTTACTTGTTTATGTGGAGGGCAGGTTCATGTATGTGACTTCCACTTTCTAATAGGCTTAAATCATGGTGTACCTCTATTCAGAGCAACTTGCTTATACCCTGACTTCTAATTTCTCTGGCTTGAGGACTTGACTCAATACATGAAGATATACATTTGTGATACCAGGGTTGTATCTATGCCCATCTTTCAAAATGTGCTGTTCAACCTCTAGGATACTACTCAATAGCTTTCTAAATTTTGGTCTGTGACTACAAATAGAATGTTAGGGAGATGTGGGGGAGGCAGGTATACCTCAATTCAGCTCTAATTATCTTGGAATTATTGCCTACTTTCCTAGATTCAGACATTATCTACCTTTGGTTTTAGGCATACTTTACTTTTTCTGTGTCTTCATGGATATTGAATGGAATGTTGGGGTAATTTCACTGGTGGCTTCTACTAAATGTTATTTTAAAGAAAAATCTGTATTGATGTAATAATACCTGCTCGCTCCAGTCTTTTTTCTACTGTGCTGCCTAAAGGTCTCTGTAAAAGACATACGGTCCGTAAGTTGATCTTAGCACCTCTAGCTCTTCATTGCTTTTACTTGGCCTGGCTGGGCAGAGGAGGATTCTGGTTTACCTCTGTACTCTCAGATACTGGTCCAGGGGCCGACAAATATTAATTGTATTTGAAAATGGTGCCAGTTGAGAGAAAACTTGGATGTGCAACTACCCAACTGCATTTCTTTTTGCTCCTAGTGAAACAAAAAGAGCAACGCATATAGCGCTAGGTATTCTCTTTGATTTCTCTTATCTCTTAAGTATTTATGGCCCGGTTCTTGAGCTTTTATTTTTTTCCAAAATATAAAAGCTCTTATCCTGTAAAAAATTCTGAACTGCATTAGGACTTTGTTGTTCATTACCTCCCTTTACTCTGTGACCATTGGATACATCAACCCTCCTATTGGGACCAATGGTTTAGGATGGTAGCTTAGCTTAGTTCTTGAATAAGACACAGACATTCCCTGAGTGTATTTAAAAATATAAATTCAGTGGCTCCTTCTCCCTTTTCCTCCCTTTCAGTTTCTTATCCCCTTTCTCCCAGGATTGGTTATGGCTGCCTGGGAGTTTTCTGGTCAGCAGCATGGATTCACAATCCTGGCCCAGATAGGCTGTGAATCCCTGAGGAAACCATTCACCTCTTTGGGTGTCTCATCTTTAATCCCCGCAAAACATGTCGACCTGGTTCACTGGGTTGTTTCATATGAAATATGTCTATTAAGTAGCAGAAAAGTAGTGTTGTTTTTCTTTTCTTGAGTATACTAAAATTAGTTTCTGTGGAAATGATTCAGTTGCTGCTAACAGTATTGCGGACTCCTGCATGACACAGTAGCAAGTACATCTCAGCTGTTAAGAAACAAAGATCTTGCTTTCCTACTGGAGACATATGGTTAAAACCAAAACAACAACAATGAAAAAAAGGATACCAAAGGATATTTTGCATACACAGGAAGAAGTAAAGAGAATTAGTTTTAAGTAATAGAACACTTACTTTTCCACGAGGTATCAATATCTCACAATCATTGAATAGCATTGATTCAATTTTTAAAAATTTGATGTTAAATTAAGATGCTAGTTACTTTAGCAACAGGGAGATTGATAGAGTACATTAGAGAGTGAGAAGTAGTCTTTTGCTGTTGTCACTTAGGAGAATGAAAAGTATAAGAAGAGCTCAGGCAAAAAAAATAAAAAATTCATTTCTAATTGCAGTGCAACCCACAAGCTTGCACATCCTATAACGAGAAAGCTCCTTGTTAGCTGCCAAAATCTGCCATCCAATCTGTCTGCTAGTTGATTTCGTTATTACATTTTGATGTGCCCTTGACAAGCTTTAGCACTCAACACCTCCTTCTAAGCTCCTCTGGTACCAGAAAGATCACGGAGAGATGACAAAGGCTTGGGCTTGGCTTTTTATTATTCACATAACTAGAGTGTTTATAAACAGAACAGAGTGTAACCAGAGCAAATGCCCAACCACATCAAGCATGTCATTTAAATATCGACTCTATCTTATCCTGCACTGTGGGCTTCACACACACAAAGACCAAACTAAGTGCCCGAAACCCATCCTGAGGGGGTTTTAAAATGTGGACAAACAATTCTCTTTTGTTTTGATAGTTGGGATGCCTTGTTTTTCTGCCAGTTAGTGTCTGCAGCATCTGGGGATTTTGAAATCATCATTAGATGTCACTCTGATCTCCTTGGTCAGCACTGGTCCCCTGTCACCTAACCTACCCCTCCAAATCTACTCTTGCTCCCAGACTTAAGTGGGGAAAATAGATAATTAAATGAAAAGGGATTTAATATTACTATAACTTCATGATATATATTATATGCCTCAAAAAGTAAACCTTAGGGAAAAGACAATTAAAATAACTAATGCTATAGTGCCTTTACAAATCTAATTATATCTTCTCTCTCTCTTTTTTCCATTCACTGGTGTTAATATGATATAAATGTTCTGGCTGGGGTTCATTGAAAAGGTTATGAACTGCTCCTTGGGAGTAAAATGTTGCTTTCAGCATCATTTTTTTTTTTTTTTAACTACACTAAACTTCTTCATTGCAAAGTGGAATTCTCCCTTATACTTTGGCAAAGTGTTACTATGAAGACTGTCCACCAGTAACCTCAAATGTCAGGAGGGCCTCAGTTACAAAGGTGATGACACACACTAGCCCAGGATGTGCTCTAACACCAGGGCTGGTGAGCATCCTGCTTAGGAAGAATCAACATGATCAAAATATGCCACTTAACTATTTTTGGTAAGGTCAGGGGAGGGGCATGGGACAATGGTGAAATGATAAAGGTTCATTTTGTCACAATCATAAAAATATAAGTCAGGAGATGTAGTTCATGAACTGCATTTTAATTACAACAATAAAGTTTTTGCCATATTGTGGCAATAAATGGACAGTGGACAATAAATACTTTAAATCCATGTACTTAATTTCTTATATTCTTTTGTGCTATACCATTGGTGTTTTAGATTGTAGGCTACATATAACTCTCTGATTCATTGTATTTTCTAAAAACATATTGCTTTTGGAAAAATAAGTTAACAAATAATAGAAGAAAGATGGAGGGGACAAGAGAAGTAACATTTGTAGAATATCTTCCACAGCCAGATAATCTCATAATTGTCCGGTGTTTTACATATGCTATACTATTTAAAATAATCATCAGAACACAGATCTCTTCAAGATAAGAATTATATCCCTATTTCTCAGATAAGGAAAAGATAAAGGAAGATTAAGTAACGTTCCCCAAATCACACAGCTAGTAAATTAAAATCTAGATCAATCTGATGCCAAAATCATGCTTATTATACTCACAGCATCTTTTTTTTTTTTTTTTTTTTTTAAGAGACAAGATGTCTGAACAACTAGATTTGACCCCGACATAAAGTCCCAGGCAGAATGAGCACCTCAAGAGGACATTCCAATGTTTGCCTCAGTTGGTCAACAACTGAGAGTAACACTTATGAATATAATACTAGTGATTCTGGTAGAAATAAGAAACAAATCTCTTCACTAGCTAGAGGTAGCCTGTTTGCATTTGAGATTAGCTGGCATTTGTAGGTTACTCTTTCTTGTTTTAAGAAATGTAATTAAACCAACTGTCCTAAGAAAACTCTTCCTTCTGTTCCACATGTAACCAATTCCAGATGTGAAACTGCTTTCCTGCAATAATTGGTTAGTGTTTTACTTTCTTAAAACCTACTTCTTGACCTTTCTGAAAACTACTTATTCTCTAACTCATTTAGATGCTAGTTTTCAGACTGAAATAAAATTTGGACCCTAAAATGAGGAATGTCTTCAAATTGAGAATTCCAATTTAATTTACGCTGTTCTCAAAACATTAGAAGTTGAAGGGAAGGAAAGAATGATGATCTCCCAGGGGCCAAAGATCTAACCCTACTCTTTGGTGTGTTCCTGTGGCTTAGCCCCTATTCCAGGAGAGACCTTCAACTGGGGCTTTCTTGGCTTGGAGTCATTTTGCGGCAGTTAACATTTAGTTCACACATCATTAGGTGAAGCCCTGGTTACAGAGATACACTGCTCTTGTCATAGCAGAAGTATGCTGCATGCACCTGCAGTTTGAAGTTTTTGTTAAGGGAAAAGCCTGAAATGAATGAAAAGATTGAAACCATTTACTTTTTTTGTGACTCCACCTGCTGTGGTGTATTTTTGTTGGACAGAATAACTAGAGGTGTGTTTATAGCTTCAGGGAAAGGATACATTAGGGGTTACATGGTTTTAAGGCTATTTTTTTCTTTAAAGCTATAAATCAAATTTCTAGGAAAAATAGTTATGTGTATATAACTGTTATGGATTTTGTGGATGTGTGTATTATAATTTTTCCCTTTGGTGAGTAGGGAAAGAATAATTTCCTTTCTCATTATCAACCCAGAAATAATTTGTCCATGGTAGTAGGTAGTGTGTCAGTACTATGTCTGATCGTATTGGACATTGACGACAAAGTCTGAATAAATCTTAGCTTACCATACTTTTAAACTCGGTTACCAGATTCTGCCTTAAGTGCTTTTTAGGAAAGGACATTCTGTATCAAGTACTCAATTAGGCCTTGTTACATTTAATTAGTAATCTTATGAAGTAGATTTTATAATCCCCATTTTCTGGATGAAGGACCTAAGATCAAAGAAGATCAACATCTGGCTGAAGCTTTTGTGGCTGTTCAGTGATAGAGCTGGGATGGGAATCTCAGTCTGACACCAAATCTGGTCATCTACACAACAGCACCCTTAATAAAACCTCTAAAGCCTTGAAAGACAGTCAAATACATTGTCCATTTATTAATATGTCTTCAGGTAAGCCATACTTTGCCCTCTATAACTTCCAAGTATTCCATCTATAAATATTTATAATTCTGCATGAATATATGAAGTATAACCTTTATATTGAAGAATCTCAACCCACTGAGATAGAAGCATGAAATAATATTACTTTTGTCCAATTGCTGTTTTTAACTATTATGTTGACACATCTTTCAATATTATATTGTCACGACTCCATAAATTTCCAATTCTTTTAATATTAGACCTAATATTATTCTAACTTCATACTTGAAGTCCTCTCTTACTCCCATAAAAGTATAGACTTCTTCCTTAGAGTAGGCAGGCATGATTTGTCTCTGATTTACCTTATTCCCATCCTCAAGACTTAGATCTCTATCTACTGGGGTCAGGGAAATAGCAGAAAAGATATTTTCTTATGTTACTCTGGTTGCTTATCAGTGGGGGAAGAGGCCCTAGGTGTACTCTGATTTAATCTAGTTCTGTCTGATGCTAAGGGCTCCATTTAGGTGAATGTGTGGATGGATTTAGGTGATGGATTTTCTTGGGATAGGCTTAAAATTCTTTTAGCCCCCTTTTCCGTGAGTATGCTGTCATAGAGACACTATTTAGTCTTTCTTTGGCACTGCTAACCATAAAATTCCACACCCCTCACTGGATGGGGTAGCCCAGTGCTTGGCCTGGCATCTTCCTGCATATCCTGTGGATTTTTCCTGGGTTTTACCCTCTATACTTCATTGCATAAGCCAACAAAAGCTATGGAAAATCTCTTCTATATTCATTGAAGGCTCAGAAAAATGGGTAGTGTGGAGTTTGAGTCACATCTTATTCCTAGGAACACTACTACATTTGTCTCTACTAGTCCTATTGGCATAGCTGCTCCAATGAGACTCTCATTTCTTAAGTTTCTGGTCTAGGAGCAGTTATTAGTCTGTGTTTATATATACCTGCACTTTAGGGAATATGTCAGGAAGGCTTTCTCAGCAATCTAGTGCTGTTGGAAAAATGCCCCCCAACAGCCATGATTAACTCAACAATAATTTATTAACCCATAGTTTCTCTGGCTCAAGAATTTTGGAAAATCTTGGCTGGGCTATTCTATCTCAGTTAGATGTTGTGTGGGGCTATAGTCACCTGCAGACTCTACTGGGGCTGGAGGATCTCCTTCCAAGGTAGCTTATTTACGTGGCTGGTATATTGGTGCTGCCTATAGGCAGAGGTATCAGTCCCTCTTCATGTGGCCTCAGCCAGGGCTAATTGAGTGTTCTCATGGCAGAGGCTGGATTTCTCCCACAATGAGTGAGCCACAAGACCAAGTCAAAAAATCACACATTGTTACATCTGTACTATTCTGTGAGTCATACAGACGAGCTCTTATCCAGTATAAAATGAATTACACAAACGTGAATACTTAAACATGAGGATTACTGGAGGCTTACCACAGTGAGCCTTCAGATTTCTGAAATTTAACTGCAAAAAAAAAAAAAAAAAAAAAAAAAAACCATGTGGGAAAACAAGCAAATCTTTCCTATTTTCCAGAAGTAGCAAAAGTCAAACAATTCAACAACAACGAAAACCCAAATGACCACCCCCCATTAAAAAAGAGGCAAAGGACATGAGTAGACATTTTTCAAAAGAAGACATGCCAATGGCCAGCAAGCATGTGAAAAAGTGCAACATTACTAATCATCAGCAAAAGGCAAATTAAAACCGCAGGGAGGTATCATCTGATACCAGTCAGAATGGCTACTGATAAAAAAGTCAAATAATAACAGATATTGCTGAAGATGCATAGAAGAGAAATGGTTATGCACTGTTGGTGGGAATGTAAATTAGTGCTTCTCTACACTGATGAAAGATGTACATGGTGTAAAGAAATGGCAAAATTTGCCATGCTTATGGATCATAAGATTAATGTCGGGTGGCACCTGTGGCTCAAAGGAGTAGGGCGCCAGCTCCATATGCCAGAGGTGGTGGGTTCAAACACAGCCCCGGCCAATAACTGAAAAAAAAAAAAAAAAAAAAAAAGAATTAATGTCATTAAAATGACCAAACTGCATCTATAGATTTAAAATATTGCCTATCAAAATACAAATATAATTTCTTGGTATATAGGAAAAATATGTGGAACAACAACAAAAAAGCTCAAATAGCCAAAGCAAATCTAAGTGAAGCAAAGTAAAAACAATAGTTCAAGAAGAAGGGGAGTTTTGAGAGTATTTCCAGAAAACAGGAGAAGGGAAAAAAAGTATCCACTGGCTTTCACTTTTAAGAAGTCATTAGAAGGAAAGACCTGGTGTCAGTAGAATGGGAACCAAACACATTTTGCAGTAGTTTAAGTAGAAGGTTAGGTAACAGAGGCAGTGAGTGAAGGCACCTATTTAATAATCTAGGTCTAAGAGGGAGAAGATAAGATGGATACCTAGGATGTGAGAGCAAGGTTTCTCTTTGTAAAGGTTTTGTGTGTGTACATAGCCTTCTTAGCAAGTATAAACACTGAGGGTGGTAATTCAGATAATGAGAAGAAATAACTGGTAGATAAAGACTTCTGTGTAGGGTAACGGGACTAACATCCAAACCACAATTTAAAGAAAAGAGCCTCAAATGGAAGGAGAAATGTCTCTTCCTTGTGTCAGAAAGGAACAAAAAAAAGAATGGTACTGGTGAGCTTTTTTGGTGGGCAGACAAGGTATTGAGAGATTTTCTTGCCTCATGGTTTACCATTTTCCTGAGGAGCAACAGTCTCCCTTCTTGCCAAAGAAGGAAGAAGAAAGTAGTGGGGTGAGTGGGAAAACCAGTGATGGTGTGAAAAAGCTACCGGGGGATGGAAAAAAGACACCAATCAAGGACACTGGGAATTATTCCTGTTTAATGCTTTGGGTCTAACTGACTTTACATGTCATGAATTTGTTTGTTTATGTGATTTCCCCCAACACAAATAAGATAATTAGGTTGATCCAAACTCATAGGCTTACAGGTAAAATATGATAGAAAGAAGTAGATAAAATAAAGTAATATCAACAGAGATGTTGACGTGATGGATCATGAATTTATGACTGGACAGAGAAGAAAGTGCTGATGGGACAATAAAAATGGTTAAAGGGATTTTAAGGTTTTAATGAGATAGAGAATGGAAACAAGTGGAAAGATATTATATTTTGAATATCAATATATTTGATATTTATAAAATTGGAACACTATATAATCAGAATTAAAGCAATTATTTAGTCACATTTTCTATACACATTGCTAATCTTCTTATAACTGAAACTTTTTCATTCTTGAGTAAATTTGCATTTGTTAGAATAGAAATGGCACATCTTTAACTAAATAGTTTTATAGTCTGATATATGGATGGATGATATATTGATTTATTTTTTTCCCCATCTTAGAATGTTTTTGTGCCATCTTTACATTGAAGGGCAGTTTGACTGAGTTCAGAATTTTTGCTTTTGCTTTTTCTAATTTCTAACAATTTTGTGGCATTTCATATTTTTCTGGCATGTGTTGCTTCATTCATCCTGATTTTTATTTTATTTCTTTGTAGATAATCTTGTAATTTTTACTTGGATGGTTGTACATTTATTATATGTAATTAAAATATTTTTCAAAATGCACTTATGCCAATTTCAGTGTGTTGATTATTTATACAAATTGGAGTGCTTACAAGTGGATGTAAGCACTCCAATTTGTATAAATAATCAGCACACTGAAATTGGCGTAAATGTACTTATGATATATGTACAAAAGACTTAATAAAAAATATTTTTAGCTTGGGGATCTTTGTGCTGACTTATTTTCTGGAACAGAGAATTTTTTTAAAATCCATTTTGGGGACTTCAGCTTCCAGACAATGGAATAAATGTACTTTTCTCTGTTCTGTCTGCTAAGTAAAACTAAAATGTAAAAAGACTCTGAAAAGTAGAGGGGAAAAGGCAGAATGGCCAGGCATCTCAAGATCCAAGAAGAAAAACAATGGTGATATCCTAGAGTATTATTTTTGACTTAAAAAATCTCAGATGTGGAGTTGTAGAACATGGCAAACCAGAAACACTAATGGTCCACAGATAACAAAGGTCCCAAGAAAAGCCCGTTCTTTTTTAGCCAAAGGACAAGAAAAGAACAGCCTACCAAGAGGAAAATCATTTAGACAATAACTTTTCTACTGTAGTCAAAGACCACTGGAAAAACTATGACTTCAGTCACACTTGCTCACCCAAGTTGAAAGCCTAGACTTCCCTCCTTGCCAGGCTGTAAAGAGACACTCCCAATGCCCCTGACAAGGTGGCATCAGAGAAGGACAAATAAAGAGCCAGGCCTTTCATCTCTGCCAGGCTGGACCACATAGGGATCCTGGACTTCTACCTCTGCTCAGCCGTAGCACAACCGCCTTCAATGGTGTTAGTGGAGACAACGTGAAGAGAAGCAAAAAGATTTACCATCCCCTCCATTCAGGGAGGTTTGAAACGAGTCCTGCTAAGGAACCAGAACTCCCACTTCTACTCAGCAGTAATGAGTGGTTCCTTCCTTTCCAGGGGTCAACATAGGCCAGATGGGGACCCTAGACTCCTACTTTAACCTGGCATTAAAGGGATGCTCTACTGAAGCAGAGTTAGATGAAGCCAACTAAAACAGAATGTTTAAATGTGGTTCAGAGTCACACCACACAATACCCTGATTGTGTTAGTTTCAACAAAGATCACTCACTGTACCAAGAACTGGGAATATCTCAAATCTGATGAAAAAAGATACTCAGTAGGTGCCAACAGAGATGACAGAGATGCTAGAATTATCTGACAAATACTTTAAAGCAACCGTAATTAAACTACTTCAACTAGCAATTATAGATATGCTTGAAAGAAATGAAAAGCAGAATATCTCAGCAAAGAAACAGAAGATTCAGAAAGGAACTGAATGGACATTTTAGAACTGAAAAATACAATACTCAAAATAATCAAAAAAGAAAAAAAGTCCAAAACGAAACCAAAAAAATACTTAGTTCAATGGGATAGATTCAATTGCAGAATAAAGAAAAGAAACAGTGAACTAGAAGATGGAACAAAAGGAATTATCCTAGATAGACAACAGAGATAAAATATACCCCCCCAAAAAAAATAAATAAATAAAATAAAATAAGATAAAAAGCTAATAAATGCAGCATCTGGGACTTGTGAGATCTAACAGTCCTGCCATTGGAGTCCATGAAGGATAAAATAAAAAGGTAACAAAAATTACTAGAAGAAATAAGCTAAAACCTTCCCAAATTAATAATAGGTAATATTGAAATCTAAAAACAGGAGCATATCCTGGACAAAAACCTAAAGAAAATCATGCCAAATACATCATAATGCTAAACACTTGTAAAAATTAAAGACATAGAAAGAATATTGAAAACAACTAGAGGAAAATAACACCTTACCTACAGAGGAACAATTTGAATTCCGGTGTCTTTTTCATCAGAAATCATGGAAGCCGCGAAGGAAGCAGCACGATATTTCTCAAGGGCTGAAAGAAAAGAATTGTTACACAGAATCCCATGCCCAATGAAAAACAAACCTCCAGGCATGAAAAAAAATGTAAGTATTCTCAGATGGAGGGAAACTAAGTGAAATAGGAAGGAAGGGAAGGGCAAGGACCATTTTCCTTGAATACAGAAGCAAAAATCTGTAAAATACTGTCAAATAGACTCCACCAATAGATGTAGCATAAAAAGAATCACACCACGACAAAGTGGGCTTTATTTAAGGGTGCTAATTTCAATGTTTGAAAATGAAAGTTTATCTATGTCTTATTCAGACTTTCGTAAGAATTGTGTGATACCCGTATATCAATTTGGGGGGTATTGACACCCTTCCAGAATGGATATGCCATATTAACAGGCTTTAGATGAACAATCACATGATCGTATCGATTGATGAAGAAAAAGCATCTGACACAAAAATTCATCATCAACTTACGATATATCCCTGGGAAAAGTAGGAATAGAGGAAAATTTCTTGAACTTGATAAAGAGCATCTACAAAATTCCGGAAGTTCTAATAAAAGTTAGAAGTATAGACAATAAAAGAGGGAAAATAGGCACACAGATTAAAAAGAAAGAAAAGAAAATGACATAGTTTACTACATAGAATACCTTGAGGAATCTACCATAATTCCTACCATAAATAATTGAGTTCACCAGATAGGACGGCAAGTGTTAAACATATCAGAATCAATTGTATATCTGTATGCTACCAGTGACCTTGGTGACACCAAAACTGAAAATACAGTACCATTTACAGTCTCTCAAAAGTAAAAACAAAATTCTTAGGTGTAAATCTGACAAAACATGCATGGGGTTTGTATCCTATAAACTACAGAATGCTGGGGAATGAAATCAAAGAAGAAATACATGGAGAGATATAACTATTTTAATGAAGCAGAAGACAGCATAGGAAAGAGGTCACAGGTCTCCAAGTTGATATATGTTTCATGTAACTCCCACCATAATCCCAGAAAGACATAGACAAGCTTATCCTAAATTTGATATGGAAAAGCACAGGATCTAGAGTAGCTTAAACATTTTGAAAAATAAGAATAAAGCAGTAGGAATTAATGTACTCAATTTCAAGATGTATAACTACGGTAATCATGACGGTGTGCCATTAAAGAGCAGATAGACACAAAGACCAGTGGAACAGGAGATAAATCCCCTCAGATAGGGTCAGCTGACTTTTAACAAAGGTGGAAAAGCAATAGAGGAGAGAGAGGCTTCTCAACAAATTGTGCTGGAGGAATTGGACATCTAAGGCAAAAAAAACCCCCCAAAAAACAAAAAACAAAACCCCAAAACCTAAGCCTGACATCTTATACAAAAATTTGCTGAAAATGTATCACATATAGCTGGGCATGGTGGCCCACACCTGTAATCCTGGCACTCTGTGAGGGTGAGGTGGGTAGATCTCCTGAGCTTAGGAGTTTGAGACCAGCCTGAGCAAGAGCGTGACCCTAAAAATAGGAAAAAAAAACAGCCATATATGGTGATGTATGTCTATAGTCCCAGCTACTTGGGAGGCTGGGGCAGGAGGATTGCTTGAGCCCAAGAGTTTGAGATTGCTGTGAGCTAAGATGATTCCACGGCACTCTACCCAGGGCAACAGTGAGACTCTGACTCAAAAAAA
Organism: Loris lydekkerianus; assembly: GCA_963574355.1. Lineage (NCBI taxonomy): Eukaryota > Metazoa > Chordata > Mammalia > Primates > Lorisidae > Loris > Loris lydekkerianus. The sequence goes on from CAUYPK010138822.1 coordinate 30,584, forward strand.
AAATTTTTTTTTCACATACTTAAATTAACTATGATACATAAAACTATAAAAATTTTAGGAAAAAAACATAGGAGAAAATCTTTGGGATCTAGGTTAGGCAAAAAAAATTTTGGACTTGACACCAAAGCACAGTCCATAAAAGAAAAAAAAATAGTAAGTCCAATTTCAAAATTAAGAACTTTCCTCTGGGAAATACTTTGTTAAGAGATGAAAAGACAGCTACAGAAAATTATAAACAGAAACTATCAAAACATGCAACAACTTGTATGTATCATTAGGGAATTGTACCAAAAGAAAAAGCCAACCCTGGGAAGGTACATATGTTGGGATTTCTTTTATACATACATTCTTGAAATGACAGAATCATAGAAATGGAGACCTGAATAGTGGTTGCAGGGTTTAAGGAGAAAGTGGAAGCAGAAAGGAAATGGTTGTGGACGTCCAAGGCCAACTTGAGATCTCCCTGTGATTACAAAACCCTCATAATGAAAATGTGTCTTGACTCACGACTATCAATGTCAGTATCCTGATTGGGAGATTGAATAATAATTTTGTAAGATATTATCATTGGAGGAAACTGGGTAAAGGTTACATGAAATATCTGTGTATATTCTTAAACTACACATGAATATACAGTTATCTTAAAATAAAAATTTTAATGGAAATCAACTTTATTAAGGTGTAGTTTGCATACAATAAAATCCACCTTTTTCAAATGTACAGTTTGAGGTTTTTTGGTATGTTTTTTGTTTGTTTGTTTGTTTTTGAGAGAGAGAAAGAGTCATTTTGTCACCCTGGGTAGAGTGTCATGTTGTCATTGTAGCTCACAGCAACCTCAAACTCTTGGGCTCAAGCAATCCTCCTGCCCCAGCCTTCCAAGAAGCTAGGACTATGGGCATGCACCACCACCACATCTGGCTAATTTTTCCTATTTTTAGTAGAGATGAAGTCTCGCTCTTGCTCAGGTTGGTCGTAAACTCTTGAGCTCATGCAATCCACCCACTCAGCTTCCCAGAGTGCTAGGATTAAAGGCGTGAGCCACTGTGCCTGACCCCAGAGTGAGGAGTTTTGACAAATGTATACGTCTGTGTAACTATTACCACAATCAAGATATAGAACATTTCATCCACCCAACAAGTTCCCTTATGCCCCTTTGCCATCTTCTCCATCCCAGACCATAGTAATTTGCAATCTGTCACTAAGTTAATTTGCATTTTCTGGAATTTCATTATTTGCTTTTAAGCTATATATTTAGACCTCTGTTCAGATCAGTAAAGTTTCCTTTAATAACTAACCACTGTTTTTGTCCCATTTGTCCTTGTTTCTTATTTTGAAAATTCTATTCCTTTTTTTTAGATTACAGTTTTGGATCTCTGTCCTGCACATCTGTCATCTTCTCTCTCACATCATTTTTATTTCTTTGTTTCTTTCCTCTTTGTAATGATAGAACTTTTCATCTTTATTCCCCAAGTCCCTGATCTGATTTTCTGTAGAGTGGTGTATCTGTTCCTATTACCAATATGGATCTAATACTTCCCTGTCCTCCATCTGTCTTGAAAACCACCAGTGGGCTCTGCTACTCATTTGCTGCTCTGACTCTACACTCCCATGGCCTTTCATCCTTTAGCTTCTTCTCCTCGGATGCTATTCCATCTCCTTGCCAACATTCCCCCTGAACCACTGAGTCAATTCCTCTATTTGAATCTTGCCTCAAAGCTCTCTTTTCCTTTTTTAAATTTATGAATGAGACTCTCTGTGAGAAGTTTTGTGGCTCTATTTAAGGGGACTATGTAAAGCTGAAGAGTATTATACAACCATCCATACAATGTCTGTGAGTGAAGGGCAACAGACAAATGGAGGCACCACAATTCATAAACTTGTTTTATAGTCACCTTGTTTTATATCAATCAGTATGAAGGGACTAACTGCATTACATTTTTTATGCACAAAATCCAATCTTTGGAGTCAATCATGATCCAAAATTGCATGCATTGTGAACTTAACACCGTTGGAGATAATTCCTCCCTCAATTTTACCAAGGGTTTTGCTATCTTAGAAGATTTTACAGATATCTAGAAACCTCTTCTACAACTCTATGTCATTTTTTGTGAAAGTCAGTTAAGACAACAAACTACCATAACAATAACAAATATGAAAATCATTCAGATTTTAAACTTTCAAAAGTTCTACTTAAATGAGGGAGGGGTGAAAGATAAATTAAATTTTAAACATTATCAAGGAAAAAGTGTAAAAGGCTTAAAATAAGAGACTGTTCTTTGAGTTTTGAAAGAACAAGTTTTTTGTTATTAAAGTAGTGTATACTACTCCTTTCTGACAAATATGAATTTTCTTTTTATTTATTTATTAAATCATAAACACATAGATCATGTATACATTAATGCATTTGTGGAGTACAATGTGCTGATTTCATACAGAATTAGGAATGCGTACATTACACTGGTTAATATATACCTCATCTTGTTTACTTAATGTGTTAAGACATTTATACTCTATACTAATGGTGACTACATAAAATGGACACTGTTATGGTAGGATATAGTCCGTGGAAAAATTCATTACCTTGTAATACAAGCTCCTTATTGTAGCCTGATGCTTCACTTCCAAGAAATACAGCAGATTAATGTCACCTACCACAGAAGAAGTCCTTTAAGGATAGGCAGGGCTTTCAGTTCAAAATGGCATCATAATCACATCAGGATATGCCTTTTCCTAGTTCTCTATTGAAATATTCATGATAAAAATAGAAAACACATAACAGGTACAAAAACCAAAGGTAATAATGAACTATTTGACAGCCACAGAGGAATTACTGGCAACCTAGCAAGAAAGAAGCTGGATGAAGACCCCAAATTGTGGCTCCTGCATAAATGTTTCTAATTCTTAGAAAGAGTAGCTTTGTCCAATGGAAAATAAAAAATAAAATAAATAAAAAATAAATAGGAAAACTTAAAAAATATTCTAGTTAAAAACTAGATCCAAATTCTGATTGATCCAAATAGGTTTTTTTTTTTTTTTTTTAAAGGGGAAGGTGGTTTTTAGAGGGATAGTTTTCAAAAAATAAGTAATACATAGTACTATTAGAATTCATATTGATGGTAGTAAAAAACTATAGGAAATCAAATTAGTAATTTAGGAGGCATTTTTTCATCCATGGTGTAGAAGGTAGGGGAAGTGCTAAATATTAGAAAAGTAGTTTTTCATTGGATCTAGTACTTAGAAGGTAGAAGAAAGTGATCAAGGATATGAATTAGGCTATGGCTAGACTATTAGACTAGTTGAGAAGGGAATGTGTTCTCCTGTTAGATAATTAAATTTAGTTATATATATAAAATCTTCTAAGGTGTCATTACATATATAATGTAATATATGTATAGACCACACACTGCCTACATGCACATGTGTTCACGTGTGTAAGAAATGTGATATTTAAGAAGAGGAATGAGTAGTTGAGAGTGAAAGTTTAAAGTAGGCCCAGAAAGAGACAAAGACAAAATGATGAGGCCTGAATTAATAGTACACAGGGTGCTTTAGGAACACAAAACCTAAGAGGTTATGGACCTCAACTAAGAATTGGGGGTCAGAAGTGATGAATAAGGTGAACGATGTGTGGGAATTAGCTGGGCAAAAAGTCAGAGAAAGTGCTCCAGGTAGAGGCATTTGGCTGCATGTCTGGAGGTGAAACACCTTAAAGAACTAGGAGAAATCCTGTGTGGCCAGGACACAGAATGAGCATGACAGTGAGGAGACAGAGAGGCATCAAAATGGGAAGGCCGCTGACAGATGAAGCTGGGGAGCAAGAAAAGGTAAGAGATACAGAACCCGGGAGTGTCTGGAAAACAGCCCAAAGTGAGGAATAATCAAATAATGTAACTAACAGTATGTGGTAACTGATTCGATGTGTGTGGGGTTGGGGCTTACTTTGTAAGCATCCTCAGTTTTCTAATCTAGCAAAGGGACTGATAAATCTTACCTCCTGGGGATATTGTGAATAAAATAACAGATATAATATGCTTGAAAACTTTAACATATAGGATTTAAATAGAGTTACTATTACTCTTCTAATAGTTGTTATTTTGTCAACAGGACAAAACATGAAATGCATTTCATGAGATCTTATGCAAATTTTTATTTCCCTTTCATGTGCTAAATAGGAGATGTATAAAGGGGTCCCAAAAGTCACCCCCAAAGTCAACAAACATAGAGAAAATAGGTAATTATAGCTAAATGTACTACTTTTATTTACAAAATTTTCATTACAAAGTTGTACAAAATATTTTCTATATGTAGACCACCTCTTTGTAAAATCTGTGAAATAAATGCTTGGGTGTTATTCATGGAAGCAGTGAGAATTCAAAAGGAGAAAATCCTTCATGTTTTGAAGTTGGCTATTTAGTTTCACACAAAAATTGTTGAAGGAAACTAAACACACAAACCCAAAGACTTTAGAACAAATATTATGTATGTGGGGAGTTGGGGGTTAAAATGGTCATATTCTTCAACATGTTCATGTCCTGAAGTACGCATAGAAGTTGTTCACCTCTCCATGTTGCATGTTGATTCTATATGTAATGAAAAATGCAAAAAAAGTGTTCATGAAAAATAAGTTGTCACAATCATTTTTAAGTATTTTCCTCTAACACCACAACTTTTTTTTTTTTTTTTTTTTTTTTTCTGCAGTTTTTGGCCAGGGCTGGGCTTGAACCTGCCACCTCTGGCATATGGGCCGGTGCCCTACTCCTTTGAGCCACAGAGGCTGCCCTAATTGTTTTTTTATTAAATAATAACTTTCTACATTGATGCATTTATGGGGTTAAGGGTACTGCTTCAATATACACTGTGAAATGCTTACATTGAACAAAGTAACACATCCATCACAATTATACTCATTTCTTAATAGTTTTGAAATGTACCATTGCATCATGCACGTTAGGTGAGGTCCATCCAAATACCCTCCTTCCTCCCATACCCCCTCCCCTCCCCTCTCTCTCCTCTTCCCTTCTACTTTCTGGACTATAGTTATGTTTTGCCATTTGTATGAGTGTATAGGTGGTTATATTTTGATTTCATAGTAGTATTGAGTACATTGGATACTTTTTTTTGCAATTCTTGAGATACTTTACTAAGAAGAATATGTTCCAGCTCCATCTAGGTAAACATAAAAGATGTAAAGTCTCCTTTTTTATGGCTGCATAGTATTCCATGGTGTACATATACCACAATTTGTTAATCCATTCATGGGTCGATGGGCCCTTGGGCTGTTTCTAGGTCTTGGCTATTATGAATTGTGCTGCAATAAACATTCTGGTGCAAATGTCTTTGTTGTAAAATAATTTTTGATCATCTGGGTATATACCTAGTAGAGGAACTGCAGGATCGAACGGTAGGTCTACTTTTAGTTCCTGGAGTGTTGCATTCCTACCAGCAGTGTAGAAGAGTTCCCTTCTCTACGCATCCTCACCACGATCTGTAGTTTGGGGATTTTGTGATGTGGGCTAATCTTACTGGAGTTAGATGATATATCAAAGTGGTTGTGATTTGCATTTCTCTGATGATTAAGGATGATGAGCATTTTTTCATGTGTTTGTAGGCCATGTGCCTGTCTTCATCAGAGAAGTTTCTGTTCAAGTCTCTTGCCCACATAGATATGGGGTTATTTATTCTTTTCTTATTGATTAGTTTGAGTTCTGTATAGATTCTAGTTATCAGATCTTTGTTGGAAGCATAACCTGAAAAAATCTTCTCCTATTCTGAAGGTTGTCTGTTTGCTTTACTTACTGTGCTCTTGGCTATGCAAAAGCTTGTTAGTTTGATCATATCCCAGTGGTGTTGCTTCAATTGCCTGGGGGATCCTCCTCATAAAATATTCTCCCAGGTTGATTTCTTCAAGTGTTTTCCCTGCACTCTCTTCTAGTATTTTTATACTTTCATGTCTTAAGTTTAAATATTTTATCCAGTGAGAATCAATTTTTGTTAATGGTGAAAGGTGTGGGTCCAATTTCAGTCTTTTACAGGTCGCCAGCCAGTTCACCCAGCACCATTTGTTAAATAGGGAGTCTTTCCCCCACTGAATATTTTTGATAGGATTGTCAAAGATCAAATGACAATAAGCAGCTGGGTTCATCTCTTGGTTCTCTATTCTGTTTCAGAAATCTACTGCTTTGTTTTTGTGCCAGTACCATGCTGTTTTGATCACTATAGATTTATAGTATAGCCTGAACTCTGGTAATGTGATACCTCCTGATTTCTTCTTATTTCTGAGTAATGTATTTGCTATTTGAGGTTTTTTTCTGATTCCACATAAAACGAAGTACGATTTTTTTCAAGTTCTTTAAAGTATGGCAATGGTGCTTTAATAGGGATTCCATTAAATCTGTAAATTGTTTTGGCTAGTATGAATATTTTAACAATGTTGATTCTTCCCAGCCATGAGCATGGTATGTTTTTCCATTTGTTAATATTTTCAGCTATTTCTTTTCTCAGAGTTTCATAGTTCTCCTTATAGAAGTCTTCCACATCCTTTGTTAGGCAAATTCCCAAATATGTCATCTTTGGTACTATTGTAAAAGGAATAGAGTACTTGATCATTTTTTCAGCTTGACTATTGTTGGTGTATATAAAAGCTACTAACTTGTAAGTATTGATTTTGTATCCTGAGATGCTGCTGTATTCTTTGATCACTTCTAAGAGTTTTGAACTTGAGTCCCTGGGATTTTCCTGATATAGGATCATATCATCAGCGAAGAGTGAGAGTTTGATCTCCTCTGACCCTGTTTGGATACCCTTTATCACCTTCTCTTGCCTGAATGCAATGGCTAAGACTTCCATTACTATGTTGAATAGCAGTGGAGACAGTGGGCATACTTGTCTGGTTCCTGATCTGAGTGGAAATGTTTTCAATTTTACGCCATTCAATATGATATCGACTGTGGGTTTGCTGTAGATGGCCTCTATTAGTTTAAGAAATGTCCCTTCTATGCCTATTTTTTTAAGAATTCTGATCATGAAAGGATGCTGGATATTATCAAAGGCTTTTTCTGTGTCAATTGGGTGAATTGTATGGTCTTTGTTTTTTATTTTATTGATGTGATGCATTGTATTTATAGATTTGCATATGTTGAACCAACCCTGTAACCCTGGAATAAAACCAATTTTGATGTGTTGTTGAATTCTATTTGCTAAGATCTTATTGAATATTTTTGCATTGATATTCATTAATGATATAGGTCTATAATTTTCTTTCTTTGTTGGATCCTTTCCTGGTTTGGGGATCAGGTTGATATTTGCTTCATAGAATGTATTTTTTGCTTCCCAACAGCCAACAGTTAAAACAAATACTTCACCACTGTTTAACAAAGGTGTCCTGTTTTCCCAACAGAAAGTGTTGGAATTTCACAGCCTGCCTCTGAATTATTCTTCTTCTCAGCCTGCTCTACATTTTAAGATCTATTATTTAAAGTACCTTTAGGTTAGGTACTTAAGATTCCAAAAATTTGCATTTATTAGGAATGCTGTCAGCTGCAAGTAATAAAAAGCCTAGCTAATAGTGGTATAAAAATAGGGTTTACTTTAATCACTTACCAAGGTGGTAGGAGTTCTCATTCTCAGCACTAATTCACTTACCCGACAGTGTTACCAGGGATTTGGGCTCTCTCCTATTCACTCTACAATTCTTTGCTGTTAGCTTCTCATCCTTATGATGGAGGCAACCCAGCTGTAAGATGGCTGTCTTGGCCCCAGATATCATGTTCAAAGCAGAAACATGGAAGCAGGTGCTGTGTGAGTGAACTCTCTCTTTAGACCTGCTCCTTTTACCGGAAAGCTTCCTTGGTAGACTCCTCTTTATAACTCATTGTTTAAAACAGGTTTCAGGGCTGCTTCTAGCTACAAGGGAAGCCAGTAAGAAAGTCAATATCTTTCTTTTTAAAATCTCTGTAGTAGTAGTCAGTCAAATGTAAATGGAGTTGAAATGGTATCCTGTTAGCAGCTGTATCTGTTGCTATTAATACATAATTATTACAAAATGTAGTGGCTTTTAATGAAGTAACTATTATATTTCAGTTTCTGTGGGTCTGAAATGCAAGAGCAAATTGGCTTGGGATCTCACATGAGTTTGCAGTCACCTGTTGGCCTGGGCTATAGTCACCCAAAGGTTTGGGCAGCAGGAGCTGCTTCTCAAGTGACCTGCTGACACAGCTGGCCAGCTTGCACTGGCTTTTGGTGGTCAGCTGCAGTTTATTTCTGTTTACCCTCTCCACGGGGCATGGCAGCTGGCTCCCCCCAGAGCAAATGATTGAAGAAACCATAGCAGAAGCTGCAGTAGCTTCTATGACTGCTCTCAGAGGCCCCACACCATTACTTCTGGAGTATTCTAGGTCAGGCTCATTCAATGTGGAGGCAGCCACACCAGATCATGGCTAATAGGAGGCAAGGATCAATGGTTGCCCTCTTGAACACTGGCTACAGGGGCAAAGGTCTAGGTACTGCTCCTGTTTTATCTCCTAGCCCACATGGTGCTGCATTTTGGAGGCCATAATGACATTGTTTATAGTTTTTTATGCTTCCTGTCCATGAGCAGGATGAGTGAATGTGTGATGAAGAAACACAGAAGCTTGATCTAAAGTCATATTTAGCTGTCAAGAAAGAATTGTACCTGCGCATGTCACCAGAAAAATCCCTCTGAACCATCAGCCACCAAAATAAATAAGACAACCCACAACAACAAGGCATGAGGGATAATTTGCTGTGCGGTGGGGAGACGAAAACCTCCCAGACACATCCCTGTGTGATTTTTAATAAAATTATTAAGAAAATTTTCCTTTCGTAACAGAACAGGTGACATGAATTGTTTTTCCAGTAGTGAACTGTTCCTCTAGTATACCTACATGAGACACCGGGACAAGGAACTGTGACATTTTAAATATACTTTGTGCCTTAGGACAGCTATTTTTTCTTACGTGAATTAAATATGGATAATTTGATCAAATTAATGGCACACTGTAATCAATTTGGTTTGCTTGCCTCAGGTTTTTAGGCTTTTAACTACTATTGCAAAAGTATCACAGACAAAAAAAAAATTGCAAAATAAATTAATTAAATGAAATTAATTATAGTTGTCACAATTTGGGGGTTCCTTCTGGCTGATTTTGGTAGTCACCTATAGTTTTAGGTAATAGTTACCAAGAATTCTTCAAATTAGAGATTGGGCACAAGACTACTTCTGAGAGCCCAGGCCCCCCTTCTGAAGGGTTCAGCTTTTCTGGCTTGTCAGATTCCTATGCCTCATTTATGCACAGGTAAAAATGTCTCTACCATCTATCTATCCAGTTCACTAGCTTGACACTAATTTCAGTGATGAAAGAGCATTTCCATTATGTACAAAGCCCCAGGTGTCTTATAGGACTTGAAGATAGCTGAAGCCTATCCTATGAAAACTGAATCTGGAGTTGTCCTTCTGGTGAAGATTTTTTTCATGCTAGATTGCCACTTCTGGAGTGTCTAGTCCCAATTACTACAGATAACCAGCCCAAAGGTGGGATTAAAACTAATGCACACAGACATGTCACCTCTCTGTGCTGGAGTCTTCTGAAGAGGAGTGTACTCTCATGACAACCATTCATTTAAAAGGCTGGTGAGGTTGCATCCTACCACACACACTGCCTTTCTTTATGCCTGTCTCTCCCATGAAGAGTATTAATAGTGAGTAGTTAGCCAACTTTCCCCACTTGGCTCCTGTTTTGGTGGCTGGAAGCAGAGAACAGTCTGTCTGGCATGGACAATAGAAAATAAAATAGCAATAGCCCATGAATATTGGAAAATTTATAATAAAAAGTCCACATGTTGGGGTAAAGTCCTGAGTCCAAAGCAAAATAAATCATGAATTAAACTTTAATTTGTTTTTGTTAAATCTCTCTTCTCTTTTCCAAATCTCATTGGCTGGCCTGTGATTGACTGAGTCCCTTATTAGCTCCAGTGTTCTCCCATGATGGAAATTTCATATCCAGTCTAGACAGTGCCTTAACTCAAAGGTACTTACCACAGTGTAGCATTTTGTGTCACTGTATAAAGGTATGCTATAGTTTCAAGGCAGTATTGTTAACATGTGCCCCTCTCTTCTAAATTAAAAGATTAGATGAAACAAAATGTAATGTCATGTTTTAGACCCTTCAGCTTTTTAAGGAACAAGTTTATATGAGGTCTAATCTCCACAGAGTTTATTCTTACAGAGAAATGCAATCTTTTTTCTAGGACAGAATAGAGAGGAAGGATTTACTGTCAGAAACACCTAAATACATAGAGCAGTTTTACTGTTTTTTTTTTTTTTTTTTTCTGGGGGGGGAGATGGATCATTTGATAATAGATGGATTTTGTTCTTCAAAAAAATCAAAGTCCACTGTTCAGCACCTACAAAAGATTCAGGATATATTAAATATTATGTTCAATAAGTGTTAACTTTTTAAGCAAGAAAAAATGCAACAAATAGAAACAACAAAAAGAAAATCTCAGTAAGGTCAATGTTAGCATCTGAGAATCTCTCTTTGGCTTCCTCATGAGTGTTCCTTAGAAGTCTGTCTGAGGCTCATTAGGCCATTTGAAATCACAGGTCTATCCATATGTAGACCAAATGTTTAAAAAAGGATCGCACACCCACAAAAGAAGTAAAAGACAAATAAAAGGCCCAACGGCTTTGCCTTGAAAGTCCCAGGGTGCATTCTATTGTCAAAAGGCAATTCTATTTTACTCTTCTCCCCACCCAGGTTGTAACTTCTCCTTGTTTTATGAGATTTTATAGGGGGAAAATAATCCCATATTTTACACTGGTACAATCCCAGTCCGAGGAGAATTTTGGTATCATTTATGATCACAAACCACTTATCTCCCATTCTGCACATCTCTGTGCTCCCTTTGATCACAGTGACCAAAGTTAACAGGTCCAAATCTGGGATGTGGCCTGTGTAGATATGGCCATTCTACCTGGAGATGGCAATCTACTAAAGTAGGAGTACAGCAGGTGAGGCTCTAGGGGCAGTAATGAATAACGAGATGAGACACCACGTCCAGTTTTTTTACTGTGAAACAGTCAACATCGGGTATCATTCACTCTTACATTAGGAAAATCCATGCACTTGCTTTAAACTTGAGCAAAACAATAAGTGTGAGTATGTTTCCACCAACAAAGGACAACTGAAGACCTCCTTGTGAGAAAGTAACTTTGCAATATCCTGATCCCCTTTTATGACACACCTCAGATACTGAGGTCATTGAGGCAGTTAGAATTATATACAGTATGAATATAGGATATTAGGAAATATCCTATTTGGTCTTTGGGGTTTTGTCCCTGTTTCCTGGCACACAGCTCCTAAAACCCTTGGACTCTCCCGAATGATAAGTGTTTTGTGTATGCTAAAGAGATGCCTGGTGGCTATGCAGCACCTAGTCAGGTGTGTCCAACCATTTTTTTTCTCTCTGCCACACATTGGAAGAATAGAGTTGTCTTGGGCCACACAAACACAAATGAAAGCCAATTAGCTAAAAAGAAAAAAAAAAAAAAAAAAAAAAAGTCCATGTCCATGCCTACTTTTCAAGCTTTCTGACACCACAGACCGCAGATAAATAAAAAAAAAAGTCCTCACAAATCAGCATGTGGCCCATGCACCACAGGTTGGTAATCTTTTAAATAGGGGTGGGTTACACGAAAGACCAAGGCATGGTTAGAGGGTTGGGACTTTCAGCCCCACTTCCAACCTCCAAGGAGGGGAGGGAGCTGAAGGTTGAGTTGATAGCAATGGCCAATGATTGCATCAAACATGCGTATGTAATAAAGCCTCTATAAAAACCCCAAAGGACAAGGTTCAGGTGAGCTTCCAGAGAGCTCCCCATATCTAGGTTCTTGCAAAATAGCACCCGGGAGCATTCTGGGCCCCTTCTCCTTCATCTTGTGCCTCTCTTCCATTTGGCTATTCATCTATAAACTTTGTAATGTCCTTTATAATAAACAGTAAACATATGTAAAGTATTCTCTGGATTCTGTGAAGGGTTCTAGCAAATTAATCAAACCCAGGAAAGGGATTGTGGGAAGCTTAACTAATTGACCGTGGCAATCAATCAGAAGTACAGATAGAAAGTATAGGTTAAGCCTCCTTGACCTGGGGCTTAAGACTGGTATCTGAAGTAGGGTACAGTCACTGGGATTGGTCCTTAACCTGTGAGATCTAATGCCATCTCCAGGTAGCTAGAGCCAGCATTGAACTGAATTATAGAACACTCAGTTGATGTCCACTGGAGAAAGTGATTGCTTGGTGTGTGAGAGGAAATCCTTATACATCTGGTGTTAGAACTATTGGATTGAATAGTGTATAATAGTAAGAAGTTTCTTTTTTCCTATATATTTTTAAGGTTTCATGGAAAACTAAGGTAAGAAACAAAAAAAAAAAATCCCCTATTCTCTAGGAGAAAAGAAGGACATTAATATTTTGTTTGTATTACTTAGCTTTGAAAATAGTCTTTATCTTTTGTTTTGTTTTATGAACATGGACCTAATTTTTTGTGTCCCCAAAAGGAAGAGATTTATTTGAAAATGAAATATGAATATGCAGTGTGAAAATTCAAAGGGTCAATTTTGTTTCTATTATTGTTCTTTCAAAAGATTTTAGATCATGATAGTACCAAGTCAATGGTGGAAATGGGATTCCTTGTCGTTTGTAATTTTTCAGATTATTTTCCTTGATTTTCCTCAGTAATTTATCCTTTTGAAACTTACTTTAGATGACTTTTCTGCTTGAAATAAAACTCCTAGATGTTTTCTGTAAATGGAAATTTTAATAGCAGCAATTTCCCAAAATTCTGTATAAATTCCAACAGGCTTTTATGTTCTAGTTAAGAAAGCAATCAGGATTATTTTCCTCATTTGGTGGGTGTCAGGTTGGAGTGAAGGGAAGTTTGCACCCTTTGTTAATGTGTGTTTAGCCCTGAAACTTCTGCGATTGTTGCTTTGGAGAGGGCTGTGAGAGCAGGTTAGTTTTTCCACCTGTGCTCAAGACCACCTTCCTCTGTGCAGGGCTGACTCATGAAGTCCAGCCTGTGCTTTTATCTCAAGTGCTTACAAATATTTAAATTCCATTGTGAACACACACACATCCCACTGGCTGGATGCATTTGAGGAATGGCTCTAATAGAAGAATGTGGAAGAAATTTGGTTGTTTGAAGTTCTCTTTTCCGCTCTGGGAAACTTCAGACTTCTAGGCCAAGCTCAAAATATTGATCACCATGTGATGTGTCAGCAGATATGCCATCACTTGATTCTTGGTTGACCTTGGTCGATTATACTGAGAAGAGTCCATCTCTCTACTTAATTTTAAGTTCATATATTTATTCAGCATATTAAGTGTCCACGTTTACTCTCAGTTTTTGTCACTTGAGTTAGTAACTGCAGGAAATGGTTTAGGATTTGGCAGGCTATATTAGTTTTCTATTATGACCATAAAGTACCAGAAATGTTGTTGCTTTAAACAGAACAATAATAGTTTTGTAGGTCAGAAGTCTGACATAGCTCTCACCAGGCTAAAATCAAAATGTTGGCAAGTTGTGTGCCTTTGTGGAGGCTTTAGGGAACAATCAATTTCCTTTCTCATTTGGGTTGTTGGCAGGATGCAGATCCTTGTGGTAACAAGACCAAGGTCCCTGTTTTCCTTGCTGGTTGTCAGCTGAGAGCTGTTCTCAGCTTCTAAAGGCTGCTGCATTCCCAGACTCATGGTCTCTTTCCTTCATCTTCAAAGCGGAGCAAGAGCAAGTGAGGCCCTTCTTGTGTTGTATCTCTCTTGCTGCAGCCAGTACAGGATAATCCAGCATAATTTCCCCATATCATGGTTTGTAACCTTAATTACACCTAACCTTTTCTTATGTAAGGTGACACCACGGGTTTCAGGACTAGAACACAGTGTCTTTGGGGAGCCATTACTCTGCCTCCCACAAAGTCTCTGTGTGGCTGGGGGATGGAGATGGAAAGGAGCAGGATGTTACTGCTGGTTCCAAGACTCCACCCCGCTCTTTTAAAGTCTTCCTTTCTAATTTTAAGAACCATTTTATCAATACACATAAATAGCTTGAAGAAACAAATATATTCATAGGTTTATAATGAAAATCAGCATCACCTTGTGATACCTCCTCTCTAGAGTCTTGTGTCCTGAAAACTCTCAACGTTGTTCCTACTGCTAATTACCTCCATATTTCTAAATAACATAATTAATGCTGCTATTTCCTAATTTGTTTAGGATTTTTGACATTATTTATTCTGTCCTGGGGACAATGAGGATTCAAGTCTCTTCTCTAATATCATCTCCCACAATGCACACAACATACTTCTCATCCTCCTTTTCCAATATAATTGCTTATATCACTGCTCCTATAGTGGTCAGTGTTTACATTACTACGAGTATATAAATGTTTCTTATAATCAAGGCTTAGTGTCTTATGAGTACATTTTATTTTTACTGAATTTAACAATTGCCTTCATTTATCCATTGTGTAATTTTTTATGTTTGTGCTATTAATTCCTATTATAAATTCTCCACTGGAGCTTTAAAACTCCCTGATAAGACAAGATAGAATCAGGAAATCTATCAGTTAAAATTTACCTAAGGACATCTCTCCTGGAGCCCTCGATCCTGACATTTTAAGTGTGAATTTATTCTCTGTAGTCTTGCTGTTTGAATGTCTTCCTGAAACATCCCTTCATCATTGACGTGGGCTATTTTCTAGAACTTTATTTTCCTGTTGTAAAAAGATTCGTAGGGCACAATTTATTAGAGACTTTGCATGTAGGAAAAGTGCCTTATTCTGTTTTCCCTTTTGGTATTTCACCAGATGTTAGTCCCTATCCTACCTTGAGATGCTGATGCCATTATAGTTCTTTATCTTCTGATTACATCTCCCCCCCATTTTAAAAACTTCTTAAGCTTTTTATATCTGTGGCTATCTTCAGTGATGTGCCTTAGTGTGGATCTTTTCCCTTTCATTGTGCTATTGGGGTATTCAGGAGCTCATTTAATCTGGAAATTTTCTTTTTTAATGTTGTTTCTTTAATCATGTCATTCCACAGCTTAATCTGTTCTTACTTTCTAGATAAATCATCCCAGTTTTCTATCTCACTTCTCATTACTTGGTCTTTTAATTCTACAATTCTGTTTTACAGCCCCTCTATCAAACCTTCTGTGCCCATTCTGCCTTCTTCTCTGAAGAAGAGCATCTTGTTCTTATTCTGGGGGGATACAATGTTTTACCCGAGTAAATGTATAGTTGATTTATATTTTTCTTCTGGTCCCTGGTTGCCTATACTCTGTTTTCTGTTTTCTTTCTTTTACTTAACTTTGCGTCTCTTTTCATGTCTGAGGCAGTATGATGTGGACTCTGAATCTGAAACTGAAAAATTATGAGATTGGATATACAGCTTAACTTTGTTTTTATATGTTTTAGTTTCCTTACTGAAAAACAAGAGTAATAATGTTACTTACCTTATAAAGTTGTGTTGAGGAGAAAATAAACTTATATGTATATGTGAAAAACATCAGTATGTATAAAGAAATTAATGAATTAATTTGGTTGAAAAATTAAAATGTGCTAAGAGTGTCACCTGACGCATGGAAAGACAGCCCTGGCTCTGTTGAAACTTCAGAATGTGGTGCCGACAGGCTGACTGGAGCTTTGTCTGTGTGAGCAAGACTGCTTACTGACTGGTAGCTTCTTGAGTGCAGGCCAATCAGGTGGAAACCAGCTTTTTCATTGTGGGATCCTCATTATCAGCATCTACGCGTCTCCTCTCTTGGTCTGTTCTGTTCCCTAGAGTGAAAATCTTCAAATGTCTGCCTTTGGGGTTTAAGCCTGGTTGTATGTGTTCCAGGAGCCAAGTTGGGAACAGGCTAAGGAATCTCATGTTTGGCTTGTGGATTTTCACTTAATTGTCCAAATTTCTGCATAGAATACTATCAGCTGTGGATGGTGTTCCCAAATCCATAGCTTCTATGTTCAGCTTTTCTAGAAAGCTGAGGGAGGGGTAGTCAGCTACTTACAAATGCTGAGCTAGTGCTCATGCCGTTAGCTCTACTTCCTACCCCCTCCTTTCTCAGGTGCTACTCTAGTCCCAGGGTTCCTCAGTTGGAAATGACCTTTCCTCAGTGGCCCCTCCTCAGCCCCTGGTTCAGCCTTTCCTGTCTTCTCAGTTATTACTCATCCACTGCATTTTCAGCTTTCAAAATGTTTTCACCATCTCTCATAATCTGTGCTTTCTTTTTCTCTTTTCTTTTTCCTTCTAGGTCTCTTCTTTTTGTTTCTATTTAGAGTATTACTGGGATACACACATT
Organism: Loris lydekkerianus; assembly: GCA_963574355.1. Classification (NCBI taxonomy): domain Eukaryota; kingdom Metazoa; phylum Chordata; class Mammalia; order Primates; family Lorisidae; genus Loris; species Loris lydekkerianus. Next base: position 46,957 of record CAUYPK010138822.1, read on the forward strand.
TTGGTGATATAATTTGCTTTTGTACATTTTAAGTCAAAGTTATAAGTGTGTCCTTTACCTACATTGTGTGCATTATACCAGTTAGGGGCAAATTAACTCAGCGCCTCCTCTCCCCTCCCACCTACTTGATTCCTGTTGAGTTTTACTTTTTTATGTGTACATAAGTGTTGATCGACTCGTTTCAATTTAGTATTAAGTACATGTGGTGTTTGTTTTTCCATTCTTGTGATACTTTACTTAAAAGCATGGTCTCTAGTTCCATCCAGCATGTTACAAAAGATACTAGATCCCCATTTTTTGTGCCTGAGTAGTACTATGTGGTGTACATATACCACATTTTATTAATCCACTCATGAATTGATGGACATTTGAGTGGCTTCCGCATCTTTGCAATTGTGAATTATCCTGCTATATACATTTGAGTACAAGTATTTTGATAACATTTCCTTTTCTTCTCTGGGTTGACACATGTGCCTAGGAATGGGATTGCGGGATCAAATGGTCTACTTTTAGTTCTTTGAGTTTTCTCCATACGACTTTCCATAGAGGTTGTACTAGTTTGCAGTCCCACCAACAGTGTGTAAGTGTTCCTTTCTCTCTGCATTCATGCAGCACTGGTTACTGGTCTTGGGCAAGAATACAGGTTTTAATTCCCAAAGAGGGTAGAGGGTTTTAAAGAGATAACTTGTGAAAGTTATAACTTGAAAAGGGATAACTTTCTTTGAAAAGTTTCTGTTCATGTCTTTTGTTTGATTTCTTCTTGCTGGTTTGCTTGAATTCTTTATAGATTCTGGTTATGAGCCGTTTATTAGATGCATAGCTTGCAAATATTCCCTCCCTTTCTATGGGCGGTTTATTTACTCTATTGATTGTATCCTTGCTGATGCCAAGACTTTTTAATTTGATGTGATTGCTTTTGGGGTCTTCTTCATAAATTCTTTGCCTAGGCTGATATCTATAAGAATTTTTACAACATTTTATTCTAGAATTCTTATAGTTTCATGTCCCAGGTTTAAGTCTTTTATCCATTGTGAACTAATTTTTGTGGGTGGTGAGCGGTGCAGATCCCGTTCAGTCTTTAACACATTGCTATCCAGTTTTCCCAGTACCATTTATTGAGTAGGATTCTTGTCCCCAGTATATGTTTTTATCTGTTTTGTCAAAGACCAGAAGATAATATGAGGATGGTTTCACCTCTGGGTTCTCTGTTCTGATCCACAGGTCTAGGTCTCTATTTTTGTGCCAGTGTCATGCTGTTTTGGTTACTGTAGCCTGGTATCATAGCTTGAAGTCTGGTAAAGTGATGTCTTCTGCTTAGCTTACATTTTCTATTTGGGATCTTCTCTGGTTCCCTATGACGTGTAGAACTAACTATCTTTTCTAGGTGCACCAAAAATCAAACTGGTGTTTTAATGGGGATTACATCCCCCAAAGTGATTTACAGATTCAGTACAATCCCGATTAGCATAGGTCAATTTTTTTTTAAAACTTCATTTATTCTCATTTTGGTGGACAGTTAGGAGGTTGTAATAGGGCTGTGATTTTGTTACTGATAGTCTGGTACTTGTCCCTGTGGCCGGGTGAGAACAAAGAACATGGACAAGTAGTTTGAGGAAAAGGAAATAGATGTTTATTAGCCAGGCATTGTGGCGGGTGCCTATGAGTGCCAGCTACTTGGGAGGCCGAGGCAAGACGATCACCTAAATCCAAGAGTTTGAGGTTGCTGTGAGCTAGGATACCAGAGCACTCTGGCCAAGACACAGAGTGAATTGAATTGCCAGCAAGTGAAAAGGGCAGGGGACTAGCATCACAAAGACTGCTATCCTTCTTTTAAGCAAAAAATACAGGGCTTTATACTTTTGGGAGGTAGGGGTTGGTGGTTGGGCTTTGGTCTAACTGACCAGTGTCACGTGTCATGGTTTCAGGCTATTGTTTTTAACTATAATTGGTGGTTTTGGTCAACTTTATCTTTGGTGACAAAGATCTTGTGACTGACCCTTATCCAGGCAATTCTGTTGAGCCATCTTCCATGAGTTAAGATACTAAAAAACAAACAGCAAAAAAAACAAAACAAAACAAAACACTTTTCTGCCCCTTTAGTTACTGGTCTTGGGCAGGAGCACAGGTTTTAATTCCCAAAAAGGGTGGAAGGTTTTAAAGAGATAACTTGTGAAACATTTCATTGCCTTTTTCAGACCTTTACCTCTATTGCAATTTCTTGAGGTGACTTTCAACTTTACTCCAGCTCCCTCTCAGAGAGCAGCAGTTTAACTTAGCTGTACCAGTAGTTGATGCCCCAATCCTTTTTTTCTTTTCTTTTCTTTTTTTTTTTTTTTTTTTTAGAGGCAAGGTGTCACTTAGGCTTAGGTGCAGTGGCACAATCAATTGGAGCTCAGAGTTCATTGTAACCTTGAACTCCTGGTCCTCAGGCAATCCTCCCACTTCAGCCTCCCAGGTAGTTGGGATAATAGGAAGTCACCATAATACCTGGGCAATTTTTTTTGCTTTGTAGAGACAGAATCTTTCTCTGTTTCCTGGGCTTGTCTTTAACTCCTAGCCTCAAGTGGTCCTCCTACCTCAGTTTCCCAAACTCAATCCCTTCTTTAAGCTGCTGTGCCTTCTAGCTTTTTCTGGTAACCACTTGGCTCTCATACCCTCTCTAGCTTCCATGTTCCTTCTCAAAGAGCTCAGAAACCACTGGGTTCTTCTTCCATACCCTCAAAGTTCCACAGAGAACTGAGAACTGGAGGTGTGTGCCCATAGTTTTTTCTTCCCACAAACACTATACTAACTGGAGCCCTTTCATACTCTATTGACATGGGATACTCCAACAAATCTCTGTTCCTCAGTAATATCTCCCTAGATGAGAAACATTGTGCTTGTGCCACCTACACCAATATATACTTCACAAGACTTATGGCAAGCTTCTTAGGAACTTTTCTTCAGGCTTTTGTAAGGACAGCTCTAAAGAGCCTTCCACATTCTACAAGTCAGCAAACCTTCAGCAGAGGAGAGGTGGCTATACTTGGAAATGGAGGAGATAAATTATTTTTGTCCATTTCTTTTGTGTATATTTGGAATAATAGGTCCAGAAATTATTTTATCCATCAATTTATTTACTATGCAAGCAATTTGGTAACGTGGAACAATTCATCCTTTAACAGTGTTTATTGAATATTTAAGATGTTAAGACTTAATCTGGAAAGTGTTATGGAAATGTAAAATCTTAGTAGTATTCTTAATGCTACAGTAAGTAAATATTAGTTCTATGATAAACAAAGACCTTTGGACTGCCATGGCACAATGAATCTTGGCCTAACGGGCTCAATTTCCTGGATTATATCCATGCTACAATATATGTGGTTAGAGACCCAGTCTCTCTCTCTTACCAAAATTCCTGAGTCAGCAGGGCAAAAAAGAGGGTCTCTCTGTTACCACAGATTTAAAGTGAAATGTTTTAAGATCTGCTAAACTTTTGCTTCTAAGTTTAGATTTGCCTCAAGAAATCCTAACCTAGTGGCCACTGGAATAGTAACTGACATTTCAGTTTGTCTTGAAATTATATTTGGCCCAAGATACTATGTTATGATAAAAACTGTCAAAGCCCCCAGTTATAACTAAATTGTAGGTTATCATCAGACCATTAAAATGTATGTAATATTTTAAAAAGAGATAGCAAGATTCAAAATTTCTGGCACACATTAGTCACAATTATATTATTAATAAAAGCAACATGAAAAATAAAAAATCTAGAAGGAAATATACTCAAATGTTGATACTAAGTGTGTTTGGGAATAAGGTTATGGCTAACTTTTTCTCTTATTTTTTTTTTTTTCCTGAGCCAGGCACAGTGGGCCATGCCTGTAATCCCAGCACTTGCGAGGCCAAGATGGCTAGATTGCCTGAGTTCACAGGTTTGAGAACAGCCTGAGCAAGAGCAAAAACCCATCTCAAAAAAATAGCTGGTGTTGTGATGGTTGCCTATAGTCCCAGCTACTCAGGAGGCTGAGGCAAGAGAATCCATAAGCCCCAGATTTTGAGGTTGCTGTGAACTGTGACAACACAACACTCTACAGAGGGTGACAAAGTGAGACTCTGTCTCAAAAATAAAAGAAAAATTTTTTCTCCGTATTCCAAATTTCCTATAATAAAAGTTTATTCTGATTTAGAAAAAAATGATTTATATAGGTACATGTTAGAAATTACTTAATTATGAATAAATTAATATTAGCATATTTGTAGGTGAGAGTATTTAAATTTTATATTTATGTACTTTTTAGAATTTTGAAAGAAATAAACATCCTAAAGTCCTACTACTGAACTCTGAAAAGAAATGGATTTATATAAAGGCCAACTTGAAGGACAAGTTTAGAGCCAGGGTGGGAGTTTTATAGGTTGACTCTTTCCAGTGCAGTTTATCAACGAAGGAAGGGTAGAAAACTCTTTAAGAGACAAAGACCCGACCTTAGGATGAGAGTGGCTGCTTACTCTAAGAGGGTGAGGTGAGTGGATTGCTTGAGATCAGGATTTCGAGACCAGTCTAAGCAAGAGTGAGACTCTGTTTCTACTAAAAATAGAAAAACTAGCTTGGTGTGGTGGTGGGTACCTGTTATCCCAGTTACTTGGAAGGGTAAGATAGGAGGATTGCTTGAACCCAGAAGTTTGAGGTTGCTGTGTGCTAGGCGATGCCATAGCACTCTAGTCTGGGGAACAGAGTTAGAATATGTTTCAAAAAAAGAAAAAACAAAACAAAACAAAAACAAAAAAACAAAGATCCAACTTTATAGTTTTTTAAAAAGCTTAAAGACATGCTCAGAAAGCTGCAAAACAACATATGTTCTAATTTATGCTGCCCTTGGTTTTTCTCTGTGCATTTACTCATTTGGGGCTCATCAAGTAATAGTAAAAGATTTGGCTTAAGCAGATGCCTTATTGTTCTAGAGAAGGTGTAGTTGTCTGGTGGATGGTAAGCAATGAACCCCCAAATTTGAGTGAAAATTAAAAATGATAAGGCAATCTCTATCATTTTATGTCTGAATTTAAAAGAAAATCATAGATTTCCAAGTAAAGAGAGAGGGACATAGCTTGTTTGGAGTGTCACTTTGGAAGGAACTGAAGATTTTAATGAGTAATTTCCCAAGGAGAGTATTTAGTAATGTCAATGGAATAGCAGTCCTCTCAGATTTCAGACACAGCCTTTCTACTCCCCCTGACATTCCAAAGGGACAAAATTCTCCCTTGACCTATAGTTCCTTCGTCCACACTGCATGAAGACAACATATAGCAATGGTGGAGAATCTTCTGGTGGAATTCTGCTATGAATGAGACATCCCATGCCAAAAGGACCATTTCCTATGAACAAGTCTGTTAGCTCCAACTCGGATTCTTGTACAGCCAAACTATTGGGCATTTCTCACTTAGTTGAGTGGTAGTGGACTGTGGAGTGTGGGTGGGTGGATAGGAGGGTAGGAAGTCAGGGGAAGCCTATAGAGTGAATCATAAAGATTAGCTATGCATATTACTTTGCTCAGAGTACTCTCTTCCTTAATTCCCATGATTTACCCCTGTAGATTTTCCACATTTAAGCAATAAGTAGCCACTGAAAATTATCGTAAGTAGGATCTTCATGTCAGAAACCTAAAGTACTTCAACAGAAAGGGAAATGACAATTGATGCATATGATCACCATAATACAAAGAATTTCAAATTCATAATTAAATATATGGATTTGTTCTCTTATGCATTTGTAATAGTAACATGAAGGAGTCTTCATATTTAAGCCTTATTGTTGAGTCAAAAAGGATGCCCAAAACATGTGGCACTTAGGATATGGGCCAAGATGGTAAACATAATGGTTACAATTTGGTTCTCTGTGACTGTCACCTAAAAGCTCTTTCAAAGACTCATATTTACAGTATCATTACATTTATGAACAGGAGTGTTTTTTGTGAAGTGGGTTGACTTCTGCTCAAAAGACAGTTTATAAAATGTTTTAGAACCTTAAATAGACTTTCTCTTTAGTCACCCTTGGATGTGCTCTATAAACCAAATATTATCATTCGTAATCACTGACTTTTACCCATGGTTAATTATGTTAATTACTGCCTAATACATTAAATATATTGATATGTGTATTACAACTAATATGCTAATTATTACAAAACTACATTTTCATTGGTCTTGCTGTAAATCACATTCATGGATTATTGAGAAAGAGAGAGAGAGATAATGCAAATTATTCATATAAACATTTAAGCAGAAGTATTGATTGGATCTAAAGATTGTAATTAAAATTCACCCACAGTTACTGTCAAGGTCTGCTTCTCCTCTAGGGGCAAAGGCAAGAGCACATAAAGACCTAATATTCTTGGGCTTTTTACATTTGACTATCTAATAGAAAAATAGAAAAGAAGGATTTGGAAAAAACTAATGCTGAAGAACTGATGATCAATATTATCTCACACTAAGCTAAAATGTATGTGAGACTGCCAGAAAACCAATTGTTTAATTTATATGAAAGACTTTATTATTTATTTATTTGTTCATCTTTAGGACTAGAGTAAGTCCAGAGGTTTTCCCTCTCAAAGCCATATCATAATCAAAAGCTCTACTGCTTACCAATCATGAACTGTCATAGTCATTGGGATCTGAAAAGAATTAAAATTGTCAGGATCAATAATTCTCCCCCAGACGACACATCCAGCTTTCCAGTGAGTGTAGAATCAGAATAACCATGTTAGATATATCAAAGGTTTAATGGATCCAAGTCTAGATAACCTATAACATCCACTCAACTATGGTGATGACTTTGTCAGCAGAGCCAGAAATTACTGAAAGTCTTGGCGTAAGAGCCCTACATTCATCTCCATGCTAGTGTCATCCTTGACATTGGGTTTGCATCTATCCAAGTCAAATGGATATCTCCCTTTCTTAGAGTGTACCAGACATTTGTCTGTTTTAAAACTTGTCATTATAGGCTCAGTTGTCCATAGCTCAATGAGTAGGGTGCTGGCCACATATACTGAAGGTGGCAGGTTCATGCCCAGTCCAGGCCTGCTAAACACCAATGACAACTACAACCAAATAATAGCTGGGCATTGTGGGAGGCGCCTGTAGTCCAAGCTACTGGGAGGCTGAGGCAAGAGAATCACTTAAGTCCAAGAGTTTGAGGTCGCTGTGAGCTGTGATGCCACAGCACTCTACTGAGGGCAACATAGACTCTGTCTCAAAGAAAAACAAAAACAAAAACAACTTGTCATTATAATTCTCTTTTATCCTAACTTTTAATAACTCCCTTCTCCTATTCTAAAATGAGGAAACAATATGGGGTTTGGGAAAGGAGGAATAAAAAGGGAAGAAAATCTGGACAGAATTCAAGAAAAACAAAAGTTGTTGAGTATTCACCATGTAGCAAAGATGTTTCTAATCCTTTCTCATTTGATTCTTATAAAAAAAAGACTGTTTATTTCATAGATGAAGAAGCAGAGGTTCATAGAGTTCTTTCCATAGGAGGTACTAGGGCCAGACATAAAAAATTATGCTCTCTCACTATACAACTTCTGCCTCATCTGTCCTGGTCACTCTTATAGGTGTGTCTCAATAAACCCTACTGAGTGTCTATTCTGTCTCAAGACTGCTGGGTGCTGAACAGAGAGAGGGTACGATACAGCGCAATAAGTATTATGATAATGGTTCTTAAAGAAATTGAGGGACATAGACAAGGTAACAATTCTCTCTTACAAGGAGCAAGATATTCATGTGGTCTAGGAAAATTACAGTGAAGATGTAATATTTAAGTCTTCCCACTAGAATAAGGGTATGAATCTGTCAGATTAAGGAGACAAAGGGAGGGGGGATAGAATAGGGAAAAGAAGAAGATACTTCAAGTTTCAGAATTAAGAATAGCAAAAGCAGACATTTGAAACCTTATAAGTCCTGATTCTACGGACGTCATATTATAGTCAGTGAAAAGTCAAAAGGGTCTATCTATCGCACTGTGTACTAAGAGAATGGGATTCTTCATGGGGGGGAGGGGTGGATGATACAAATGGAGCTGTAAAGTCTGATTTGGGGGTGAATATACTGCTATGTGGACACTGTCATTAACTCATGAATGGAGCCTGTATTGGGGGGGAGGGGCAGGGATAGTGCTAGAGGAGTCAGAAGTAAAAGAGATACAGAGAGAGGGAGATCAGGCACCACATTGTACTTCATTTTAAATTCTGAAAGAAGTGGCTAAGCCTCTTTTCCTTCACCTGAAAGCCAACTGAAATGGACTCACATTCAGTAAAATTCTACCAGTGAGACATACAGTGGCGATGAGAGTACATTCTTGAGAATTTGTTGGGTAAGTTTGGCTTTCAGATATTCATGCTTTGTGCTAAGAATCAGAAAAGAGAGCTGATTAAATTTGAGGAGGAAGAGTTTTAGCTGGAGTGGTAGAGTTACTTTGAAGTCATGTCACTTCATCCCTACTTGAAAGGTGCTGGGTAGAGGGAAAGCACTGTGGATGCTCCCAGGAGGGCCACCGACACCTACGTCTAGGATTAAGAATGTTCTTAATCTCTGCCCTAGTAGCCACTATTTCCTATGGTACGAAAGATGACTCTTCACGTTCATTTCCCAAGTTTGGGTTTTGGCCTTTGATAGTTCTCTCAAGTACTAGGGCCACCACTTATGAGTGTGTGAACTCAGACAAGTTAATTTACTTAGCAAAGCCTCACTTTCCTTGTGTATGAGATGAGAATGATGGATAGTACTTGACTTCTAGGCTCTGTGTGAAGATGAGATTACGTGAGAGGTAGAATTGATGGGATGCTTACAGTGTATCTGACTCTGTTCTATGTGCTTTATGTGCGTTCACTCATTTAATTTTTAAAGCAGTAACCTTATGAGGTAGGTACCATTATAATTTACATTTAAAAGATGAGGAAGCTGAGAACCAGAGAAGTTAAGTAAGTTTTTGAAAGCCGCATAGATAGTTTTATAGCTAGCTGGCATTAGCCCTCATAGAGCTAGCTGGTTCCGGAGGTGATGCTGTTTGGCTGTTGTGCTACATTGCCTCCGAATAAGTGTGAAACACTTAGGCACTTCGGCTGGCAGATATAACTATGGAATAATGATTAACCAGTAAAGAAACCCTGATTTTCTGCTTCAGCCTCATGTTCAGCACTATCTTTCAGTATTAGAATTGTTCAACCTCATCTTACCTCAATAACACATTAGCTAATATTCACTTCTTCCCCAGTCCAATTACATGAACACAGTTAAAATATTGACTATTTCCATGACCTGGGGAAGTTCTAAGGACTGGTGTTTCTTTCAGTCATTGTTTTAAAACAATTTCATTTTGTCCTCACAAAAGCATTGTCCTGCCACATTCTCACCAGGCTTTTTGAAAGGATTCTCACAGATTAAACAGATTAAAGACTCCAGGATCCATTGTATAACTGACATGTATCTAGATATTTTGTGGAGTATACTTTCAAGTGAGTTCAAATTCATTCTTATCAGCCATTGCCCTTAAGTTGTAAAACTTGAAACCTTGATTTTGACTGGCTTCTATTTTCATTTTGAAAGTTTCTGTTAAAGGCCCCAATGTGTGAATGAGGAAGATTGCCTGTAGTCCTGAACCTACCAACTTGTTTCTATCCTGTAAAAAAGCTGACATGGAGAAAGTTCAGCAAGGGTGTCAGGTCTGCCCTAACACATCTGTGATGGTTTGCAAAGCATGTGGTCAGGCTCTTCAGCTGCCACCACCGTCTTGAGCTTGGCACCTTATGAATTGGTCCCTTAACGTGTGTCAGCCTGGAATAAGCTCCTTTTTCAATGTAGGGCTTTTCAGTTTTGTATCTAGCATTTCCTTTGCAGTAGAAATTTTATTAACGTTCATAAATAAAGTTTTCCATATACTGTCATCTATCTCTCCTCCACCTAACTTATCCCAGATTTTCTGGGGATTGTCTGAAAATGATGCACATTGCTAGTGAACAATTTCTACATTGTTCTTGCTGTTCTTGGTTAAATCAATGAGAAAAATATGAATTTGTCATCTTTTGGTCCTGTTAAAGAAACAAACCAAAGAAGACATAAAATAATTCTTCCCATCAGTGACCAGATCCTTCCTTTTAGAAGATATCGCTGCCTAGGAAATGGCTATGAACTTCCTGAGATAAAATGATCACTTAGCCCCCAGAAGTAGTGGGATAAATCTGTCTTAAGCCATTTGGAGGGAATGGATAGACCAACGTCACTTGGTCACTTGGTCAGTTCTAGTTGCTTTGGCTTAAAGAGCAGGTACGTTCATGCTAACTGTCCCCTTGGTTTTATCCTGCAAGTCTTGCTTTCTGGGAGGGGATCATAATTGCCATCTGCACCCAAATAGCCCAAATACTGAATTACCTTATGCTGCCATGGACTTTCACTATTTTAATCATATATTATATTAATATTATCTACCTAAACCCTTGTTAAAATGTAAGTCTGTTTTGGGGCAAATTAGCATTTGATCCCTAGGGATAAATGGGAATTTTGGTGTGAGTTCCCTCATGACTAGGGGTTCCTAGTCGTGGTGGGAGAAGGGAGGTGCTGAGTGTTGAGAAGAAGAAGGGAGATGAGAGTAGAAGTTGGCAGCCCAGTTGGGCAATGAGGGGATGTATTAACTGAGCAGGAGAAAGGGACTTGTTGAGAGAGGAAAAGAACAGAGACTTCACCTGTTTCACAGCTCTGCTAAGAGTCAGTAATTTATGCAGTTCTTCTTGTTAATAATAGTAAATGGTTTCTTATTTTCATACATAGATGTTAAAACTAACTTATTTTGGCAAGAAAAAATCTTAGAATTAGTCTCATAAATTGGAGATGATAGTTATTTTATAGTATTATTGGGTTGTTATTTGAGAAAGTTATATAAAGCACTTAGTAGAGTCCCCGACCTAGAATAGGCTCTTAATCAATGTTAATTTTCTTTTCTGTCATTAACTGGGCAAAAAGTTCTGATAAGTTTTCAGGAAGTGATAATAGATTTAGATGATAATAGAGATAACCACAAGCATTACTGAGAGCTATAGGAACTTTTTTATGACAAATACAAATATTACTATTCCATTGAGATGGGATCTTTTAATCTTAGCCCTATTAACATTTGGATTAGGGACAATTCTTTATTGGGGGGACTGTCTAGTGCATTATAGAATGTTTATCAGAATCTGTATCCTCTACCCACTAAATGCCAACCACAATCCCTTCACTCCCATTTGTGACAATCAAAAATGTCTCCAGACTTGTCAGATGTCCCTGGGGAAGGAAACTGCATCATGCAGTTAAGAGCCACTGTCTTAAGGAGATGATGGAACTGAGACCTGGAGAGGCTGAGAAGGCAGAGCCCCTCTACGGAATGCTTATCTGTTTACTGCTCATCACCACCACCCTGTCCACCAGTCCTCTTCTCTTTCTCTAATTGCTTATGTCTGCCGGACATTTGCTATGTATTTGGTGCATGGACACTTGCCTGCACTTGTGTCCAGCAACTATCTGGTAATATTTCAAATCAGTCCTAAACTAAGTCTCCATTCATTCTCATACAGTCATTAGACAGGAATTATAGAAAAAGAAACGGACACCTGTGTCTTTGTAGTGGGTGTCTCTGAGCCAGGAGGTACATCTGAGTCAAGGTCAGAGGTTGGAGTATGGGCATATGTTTAGACTAGGTTTCCCCCTTTCAGGGAACACTTCATTTCCTCCTGGGGCTGAGCAGCCTCATCTCATCACTTCCTCGGCTCTGTCTTTTGTTTGGAGTAAGTAGACAATCCTTGTCTCCAAGGGATAAATAAATAATGTGAAAAGGCTCCAAAGTGCTTCTCACCCATGTGCTGTTGTGAAATGGGAATGACACTCAGAGCCCAGACTAGCCAAGTGTATCTTTGTTTCCGTGCCCATCCTGCCTGATGACTTGGAGGCATTACCAAAACCTCCAAATTCCAAGTTTCAGCTGCTTCCATCTGAAGCAACAGAGTTGCTAGGAACATGTGAAAATGTCATTAGATATTAATCTTGTGTTTCATTCTCCCTGCCTGTAGACATCAACTCTTTCATGCTCAGCAGCAGCATTTTCTTCATTACTTCATAAATACTCGAATATTTATCACTATCAGGCAAAAACACACTACTGTTCACAGTGACTGTGGCTGAAAAAATGATAATAAGCATGAGAAATTAACATGAGTCAGGAGAGTAAGCAGTTCAGGGCCAGCAAACCAGTTTGTGGAAGGTGAAAAACAACTGTTGCCCAAGGAACAACCAAACTGTTAAAGACATGCAAAAGGACACTGTGTTGGTGGAAAATAACCGGGGGGGGGGGAGGGGGGGGCTGTTAGATGGTGGTGTGCCATTAATACTTACATAAATACCCATGCTATAGTACTTCATGCATAGTTCAGCATTAGCAAATATCCAATACACACACATGCACACACTGAGCTACAAGACTCAAAAACTTCATTTACTTACCATTTAAGATCTGACTCAAAACTCAGCCCCATGTTTAAATCTTCTCCATCTCATCCCCAAAGAGTAATCAGCATTTTATTGAAACTTCTGTGACTTCTCTTTATTTTGTAAATCTGTTATCCCACACTCCAGACTCTTGGCTTACCTGGTTTTTGCTTCTACAGTGCCTGGAGAAATTTGTGTCTGTAGTACATGCTCAGTAATTGATGGTTGAGCGAATAAAGATTGGTCAAGACAGGGATTTTTGCTGTGGTAGGCACTGGGGAACAGGAACATCTTATACAACATGCGGTCTTATCAGTGGTCCGAGATGGTGGCTGTAACGGCACCTTATTTCTCAGGCAGCCAGTCAGCTAACAAGCTTTTACCTTGCTACTCACAATGTGCCAGCCATTTGCAAGACCTCTGAGAATACAAGGCAGAGAAGTTAACAGTGATTCCTACTTGATGTCAAACACACTGTGCTTGACATATGTCCTAGATTTTTTGAAAACAGAGAGGAAGAGATTCTGGCAGTCAGTCATAAGTTCCCAGGTTATGTGAGCTGCGTCCTAAAGGAGTGGAGCTGCTCCAGTGGACACCCTGGGCCCAGTACAACAAGAGCAGGTCCTGGAGATGGAGGAAGAGCTGGTGGGATGGAGGCCTGCATGTGGCTGGCGTGGCTGGGCAGGTTGAAGGTCACTGGAGGGATAGTGGGTGTTCATGTAATCTGCATAACACAGATGTCTTGTTCTAGGTAGCCTAAATTCAGGCAGTTGGAGGTGTTTGGGAGGGGGAGGCTGGAGGAAGTAGGTGGGGATGGATTTAATGGCTCAATCTGGCTGGTACAGACAGGGGCTCATCCCTGGGTCACAGAAAACTTCCAGGGTGGACTGCAGATGCCCCATGTGTACTTGGAGTGCAAAGAGAGGAGGTTGAGTCCTCTGTTTCTCTCAGGATGAGACTCCTGTGTGGGTGGCACCAATCCAGAAGGACAAGCGACTGCACTCTGCTCTTTGCTGTGGAGAGTTCACAGATGCATTGAGGTATACAGATCAGGATATTGACAAAATCTTTTTAAGCAGCTTACTCTTTTTTTATTGGCCATTTCCTTTGATCTCAACTTTGTCTAATGGGTTGCTAAGATTGGGGTTAGTGTTCAGTTAGAATTGAAACATTACATTTTACTATCCAAATAATTGCTGAGTTAAAAAAGCTTCCAACAGCTTATGACTCATATTTTTCAACTCGTAGATGAGAAAAGGAGAGGTGGGTGACTGTGGATGCCTGTGATTTTGGTATAGGCTCAAGTGCCACCAAGCTCTAAATGTGATTTCTGGCCTGCTGGAAGGGCCCTGACACTCCCAAGTCATTCTAGACTTTCAAACTATGCCTGAAATTAGAGCTACATCCATTTAGATTCAAGGTCATTAACTTACTGTGATGAGTAACATTTTAAATTTCTATAAATCATGTCTTTTATGTGTTTGAAAGATCTGGAAGTAGGTTTTGATAGGTGGGAGGGAGGATTGAGAACAAGAGGTTCAATGGGGGAGGCACAGGGAATTTACCTAGTTTGCAATTTCATATCAGATTTATTCATTTTGATTCAATGAAGTACATACTGCATGCACGCTATGGTGCCATGTCCTCAGCCACCAGAGGTGGACCTCCCACGTTCTTTGCCCTCAAAGTTTCAACAAAGTTTCTGACCTTTAGAAACAGAAAGATAAGTTTACATATATGGGAGATGTCACTCACAGCGTGGTGAGACGAGCTGCTAAAGGGGCCCAGAGGTGCAGAGCAAGTGGGCATGTGGAGAGAAAGAGAGCTCAGGACTTGGCGACTCAAAGTGGACAGTGGACACTGAGTAAGATGCCTCTGTGTGACAGCAGCTCTGCCAGGATAGAACTGTGATGGCAAGTTGTGCAAACCCCATATTTGGCATCCGGTCTACAAAACTGGTGTGACAAACTCTCCCCGTCTCCCTCAGTGGTATGTTGTAAAGGTCAAGTGAGCTGCTTAAGGTTAATGAATTTGAAACACATGAAGGTGCTTAAATGCTATTAATGATTTGCAGAATGAGAACTGGAACCCAGGCTATTTGGTTTAACCCCTGCACTCTGTAAGCCTTTCTGAAACTTTTTTCCTCTTTTCACTGGAATTTGCTTTATTGGAGAAATCTTTTGGATGCTGTAGGCAGCTGCATGTGTCTTTAGATTTTTAGAGGAGGGTGGAACAAGGACAAGGAGGAAGAAGATGACATTGATAAGTGTGGGTGGAGAATTCTAAATTTCATGAGTCAAATACAATTTCTGGGACTCTGACTGAAGATGCTTGGAGCCTCTTTGAAAGACTGCCTTTACACCTGTGTTTTAAATTACATAGGGTAGCATATATTAGCTCAGTGGGCCTACCCTCACATCATTAGTCCCATCTTAGAACGAGATATTCTTAATGTTCTCAGGAGAACTAAGTTTTTCCCTAAGAGATGGATCTGTTCAGGCCTTGCTTGAGTGGAATTGTAGGATGTAAATGATCATGAAATGAGAAACCTAAGCATTAAATCTATTCAGGGAATTCATAATGGAAACCTCCCCAGTATACTATTGTTTGAGTAACTTGGAAACCAGAAGGAGATGTGCCAAGAATGCTGAGTATTTTTGAACAATTTTTCACTTTTTATGCTTTTGAATCAATTATTCGTGTTTTTATTGTTACTAGAAACTGACAAAATTCAGAGAAAATACTCTCTGGCTTTCTACTATCCTGGAAGACAAATGAAAGAAACATATTTACTAATTATGTTGGTTTCTTTCTTTCTTTCTTTTTTTTTTTTTTAATGAAATCTTGGCTGCTGTTAAAATGTATTTGTTTCCTGATTTCTGACAGGAAGAATTCAGGTAGCAGATACTTTCCAAACAGGTAGTATATTTTGTTAGAGACCACTAGGAGGTGTGTGACACAAAAAGAAGTTACCCATTCCTCTTTGACTTTTAAAATCATGAGGAGACAAGATATGACCGACAGTCACTCACTGAGGAGGAAAGAGCCACCGCAGGAACAAAACCTACCCTCACATCTCTCCTGAGTAGCTTCCTGTAGCAAAACCAGTCTGAAAATGAGAGGGGATCTGTTTCCCCTCCTTTTTGTTCTGGTTGGTAGTGGTCCTGCTGAAACCTTCGCTGCTTTTATCATTATTTCCTTTCATAGTTTCTTCAGGAAAGCCCCAGGCCTCTGAGACTGGCTTCCACCCCCATTGGAGATTTTAAATGTGAAGACAGGAAACGATTGTTGGGCTTCGTCATTTTATGACACTGATGCCCACTGCCCATCCCACACACACTCATTTGGTGCCTCCTGAAAAGTGCTGCCAACATGAAGCAATTGTCTTTTGATGTGGCTTTGGCTGAACTCATCGTCTAGGAAGTGAGTGTGGCAGGGCACCCCTATCTCAGCCACACCAGCCACTTCAGAGAGCCAAGCTCTCTGTTCATAGGCGCTGTGGGCGGTGGGCTCATCCCTACAGCACTGGGTGGCCTGAGGGCCCAATAGTGCCTCTCCAGGGCAGTCTGGCTGTTCCTAAGCCAACCCTGGCCTTTTCAGAGGTAGCTGCTACTTGCTTTTTGAAAAGCAGGTGTACCCACAACCAATGGTTATATGCTGAATGTGTGCATAGTATTTTCTGGACAATCCACTGGGAAATGACAGCATTTACTTAAGCATTGGAGAAATACATAATGATTAAAGGAATTTCTCAAAGTCCACAGCCATTCAGTCATTGGTAGAGGGTGAATTTCTAGATCTCCTTTCTGCTGTGTCTCGTTAGTTCGTGTATTTTCACTGTCGAGAGTCTCTGGAGCAATTCTAAAATTGTAACATGCTCTGTCATCTCGATTGATTAAAACTTCACTGGAAAGCTGGGGGAAGTAGGTACGCGGGGGCTTCCTCCTGCTTTCAACGGTGGAAAGAGAGTTGTGGCAGAAGTTCAGGTGTGGCCTGGGGCCAGACCCTGAGCTGAACAGATATAGGCTCTGAACACTTAGCCTCAGGTCGCCTCACCCTGTTTAATCCTGGGCCAGGGTTCTGACAACCCTGCCCTGACCAGAGCATGCGAAGGTATAGCTGAAGAAATGTGTAAGGAACTCGCAGATTAGTGTGCCGTCCACCTGGTTACATCATCGCAGGATTCAACTCTCACTTTGTTATTAGCCTTTTCTGTGAACTCAGCCAAAGATTAACATCCTAAGATAACCCTCAAAACCACCACAGACCATGAGTGTTTTGCCTGCGGCAGAGCAATTTGAAGGCAGCAAAGCCTTCCTCCGATTATCTAGGTGGTGATAGGGAGATAATTACCGATGATCAGACTTCTTTTGTGCCTCACCGTTTGTACAGGATGGGTAGGCAAGCTGCTAGAACAAGTTTAGAAGAAATTTAAAATCCAGTTCCTAACCTTTCACTCTGTTGAGATGTTTCTCCTAATGTGAAAGAAACTTGGCACTGTTTCAGATGAGGATAATAACAGAGTGGAAAATACACATTTTCATGTGACTTTTCCTGTAAAAACATCAAAGTCAAGAAAACCAGGTTAAGTCATTATTCATTACATCTAAGAGCCACAAATTGCCTTCTCAGCTTCTTGGACTATGGGCATCTGTCTGCCTTTCCCCCCTCCTCACCCCCCCCACCCCCCCACCCCCCCATGTGCTCAGCAGTGACATTTTTAGCATATGGTATTGGTTCATTAGATTTATGTGTATTTTAAAGGCATTGAGTCCACCTCACTTTCAACCTTTCTGCTTTAGGGGTCAACCTACTGTAAAGCTACTTTCATTTTCATAGAGATCCATCAATGCTATTCTGCTCCTTGTTTTGGGGGTTGAACGGACTACGTAACAAGGTGTTCTTGTTAATGCCCAGCAAGCACCAGTGTGGGTTTTCCAGCTCAGTAAAAGATCACTGAAATGCATTTCCTGGGCTAGTTTCTTATCCAGTGGGGCCTTCACCTATAAACCAGAGCTAAATATGGAACTCTTTTACAGTCAGAAACTATGTTACTTCCCAGTCAGCCCACACAGTGTGCAAAAATATTTTTGTTCTGTTTTCATGTGTGACAGAGCCATTATACTATTCCTGCTTTACCTTCGTTAATCCAAGGAAAAACACCTAAATATATCCTCATATAATATTATAATAAGAAACATACATTATTGGTGTGGGTTTGTGGGTGGGAAGGTGTATGTGTTTGTGTGTCAGCTGTCTTCTCTGTGGACAGTGGTAGTGGCTGTTGCCAGGGTCCAGTTGACCTTGGTTCTTTTGGACGGATCTTCCCTGCAGAGCTCAGCACAGGTGAAACTCTACATTTCCCACAGCATCCCCTTGGAGTGTGTTTTTCTAAGTCCTCTTCTTCTGCAGGCTTCTCCTTGTGCTCCTCTATACATACTCTAATTCCTTTGTGAACTGTAACAGTTGGAGGTGCCGTCTTGCAGAGTAGGTTCCCTGAAAAACGATAAATTCTTTCCATACTGTGGAAAAAGAAATCCCCCTAAAGTTTAATCACTTGCCCAAGTTCAGACAAAATAGTGATTTTAGGAGATTTCATTCTTGGTTCCAAGAGCAAGCAATAAAACAAATATTGTCCTCTTCCTTAGTACTAGGGTAACTGAGACTTAGGTTTTCACACCTACACTCCCAGGTCAAAGGTGGGCACACATACTAGAGCTTCTCAGACAAAAACGTGGCCTTTCTCTGCCTTCTTTGTGCATTTTCTAAATTTGGAGGCCAAGGATACAGAAGTTACAGATGACTGTATTAGTTGTTGTGAGCAGGTATTAAATAATAGCAACCTGTGATCCTCCAGTGTATTTGGGGAGACAAAGTTCTAGAGCTAACAGTGCACAGAGTGCAGTGTGTGCTCATGCATATGACACAGCCTAAGTATAGGAGCAGCTGACCTGTTCAGAGGAGGACAGGGAATGCCCCTTTCTGCAATGCTGATGAGAATCTGGATGTAACAAATGAAACTTGTCAAGAGTCAACAAGGATGTCCACACTTCATGCTAGAAAGAAGTAGAACCCCACACATCCTTATAGGGAATGTCAGGGTCCCGCCCCGGGAGCAGGGTCTGCTAAGACCTGTGGGAAATTGTGACAACCAACTGAAGAAAGTTAGAGAAAGAATGTTAGAAATGACAGTAAAGAAGGAGACATGAGAAATAGAGTAGAATTGAAGGTGGGAGTTCAGGAGTCCATTGTCCACCTGTGGGCTTCTGGCAGTGGCCCAGAGTGTTTGCGCCACTCTGATTTTATTGCAGTCTATTTGCTCAGAGGGTAAGATGATGGAGGGAACAAAGATGCCAGCAGTTTCTGAGTGAACATATCAGCTCCTATTATTATTGTTAACCTTAAGTGTAGCCTTCAGAAATCTAAAATCTGAGCCTTGTATTGGGAGAGCCTCCTGCTTTAGATCACACACACAGATTTCTAGGGAGGTATTAGACTCTGCTAGTTTCCTGTGGAGTAAAATACCATAACTGTTAATCTCATCTGAGGAATTGGTGGGAGAAAGTCCTTTTCCTTCCATCACCACCACGGAGGATCTTCCTCTGCAATAAGGGATATAAGCTCTTCTGCCCCTATCTCAGGGCTGGAGCTACTCCCTTGATCTCTGCCTCAAGCACATGCAAATCTCCACAATGGGTATCTACTTTGCCTGTTTAATGGGTAGGAAATGCCCTAGAACAGGTGTCCTCAAACTTTTTTGACAGGGGGCCAGTTCATTGTCCCTCAGACTGTTGGAGGGCTGGACTATAGTTAAAAAAAAAAAAAAAAAAAAAAAAAAACTATGAACAAATTCCTATGCACACTGCACATATCTTACTTTGAGTGAAAAAATAAAACGAGAACAAATACGATCACACTGCCTCATGTGGCCCGCGAGCTGTAGTTTGAGGACCCCTGCAAGATGTATCTTTTCCTAGGACTTGCCACAATCTCTTCTATGGCCCTTATGTTCCTCAGTGCTCACAGATCCAGCAGGGTGTTTGTAAGCTGTATCCCCAACAGGGTAGAATTTCAGAAAAGGCAGGAAGCTTGCTAGTGATGGCTAGCTTAAATGTAAACTAGCTGACTTTGCTTGGTTCTGACTCACTCAGCTTACTTTTTAATTTTCCTCTTTTTCTGAGAGTGCTTTCCTTTGCCTAGAATGGAGTCTTTGGTCCCTATTCTCCTTGCAGGGAATCCCTTAGCTTTGACATGATGCTCATAATATGAGCTAACTGCAGGGGCATCCAACCTCAGAGGATTTTGTGAGAATGTTTTTTGCTTATCTGTGGTGTGTCACCAATAGTATGTACAGACCATTTTTGGTAATTAGATTTTGTTCATGTTTGTGTATTTAACATGCACCCTAACACAACTCATTTTTTCCCAATGTACAGCACAGAAGAAAAAAGGTTGGACATCCCTGTTCTAAAGGGATTCCCATTACTCTGGAAAAATATAGTCTGGGGTTTTCATTCGAAAAAATTGGTTTTGAGAGTAGGTGCTACTCCTTGCTGGCTTTGTGACCTTGGAAAGTTGTTGCTGTCTCTGAGTTCCCTTTTCCTCATCTGTAAATGGAAATAGTGATGTCCTATTAGATAGGTGTCCTAATAGATAGGTAGCCTATCCTCCACAAGGATATTGTGAGGATCAATAAGGGATGCATATGACAACAGGAGCTCCTGGAACAACGGGGTCTCACAAGTATGCCTTTGCCTACCCAATTAGAGTGGACTGGAAGCACTGTAGAAGGAGGGAGGTAGGGATGAAAAGAGCAAGGAGTTCCAGCTAACAGCTGACCACAAAGGCAGAGCGTGCATAACATGACACAGATCATCCACTGTCAGAATAAATGACCAGGCCTGAGTCAGCATGAGGATATCATTTTTACAGCTCAGAACAGAGCAATTTTCTAAGAATGGCTTTATTCCAGCCAGCTCCTGGATAACTGAGAAACCGGCATCTTAGAAAGTTTCATCTTTTTTGAAATGAGTGTAATAATTATAGAAATGATGACAACTAACTCAGCAAATATTAAGTACTATCCTATGTACTTTACATTGAACTAACTCATTTAACCCCAAAACAGCTCATTGAGGAAGGCACGACTATTATCCCCATTTCATAGAGGATAAAACCAAAGCTCAGTGAGGTCACTTTCTCAGAGTCACACAGTTATCAGGTAGTGAAGCTATGCTTTTAGACCAAGCTGTCTGACTTTCAACCACTATGTAAATGACATATTAAGACTTCCAAACCTTTATTTGTCAGATAGACTAAAAACATCTGTATATTGTCCTTTTAATTTTATATTTCCAGACATTCAGAAATTTTCCATTTTTGTGTTTATATTTATTAATCCCCCCTTTATAAAAAAAAAAGGATTCTTCTTTGCCAATGCCAACTTCAGTTGTTTTTTTACTTCATTCTAATTTTTTATGCTTTCATTTACTTTTATGTAGACTTTTTATTTTTGAGGTAATTATAGGTTGGTAGGAAGTCACAAAAATCATGTGGAGTGCTATGTACATTTCATCTCACTATCCCCAGTGGTTTACATCTTACATAATTATAAGCTAATATCAACATCAGGAAATTGACACTGGTGCAGTGTATGTGTACAGTCTCATGCCATTTTCTCATGTGATTATTTCTATAATGACCACTGCAATCATGACACAGAACTATTTGATCATCACAAAGGTCTCCATTGTGCTTTCATTTATATTCAAAATTTGTTGAATCATCTGGAATTTATTTCAGTGTTATTGAGAAGTAAAGAATCTATTTTCTAATTTTTTATTTTCTCAGCACCATTTGTTTTAAAAATTACTATTTTAATGCTAATTATTAGTAGAAACCATACCCTGTTGTCCCAGCACCACACTATTACAAATTCCAGACCTTTTGGACCTCAGAGCTAATGATCTGCTACATTCCTCCTAAAACTTGGGTCATGGAAGAGAGGAATTTGATTTTTATGCCATCAGAAATAATGAAGTTTAAATAAAGGGCCTGGATCACTTACCTCTGCTGCTGTGTGAAATTATTGCCTTTTTTCCTTGATATTTATTCCTGGGTCTCACTGGTATAAGAGGGAAGGCTGTACCATCTGCTACACTTGTGGTAGGGCTCCCCTTCATGGCACAGGGCCATGAGTTCATACCCAAAAAACTACAAGTTCCATCACTTTTATTAATTTCCTTAATTTTTTGATGTAAAATGAGAAAAATTATATCTGCCTCAGAGGGCTGTGATTTTTATGAGGACTGAGTGAGGTCATATTTTTAAATGTGTAGCCTAGGAAGAGTGCCCCCTTGTCTAGTATTTCTATGATCATTATAATTTCCAATAATATAATATTTTATTTTTTACATGAAAAAAATATTTTCATTTATTCATACTGGTGTATGTCTTCAATCATGATGGCATTTCTTGTTCCTTCCTAAAAAGTCAGTATGATAGAGTCTTAGAATTGGAAAAATGTGGTTATCATAAGGCTTGAGCATGAGGCTCATCGTCAGTAAGTGAAAACATCCTCTTTCCTCTCAGGATGATGTTTCTCGTGGCAGCAATTTCTCCACATGGTAGTGACATCCATTCAGCAGCTTTGGCATAGGGATAACAAGCCTTGCTCCCAGAACTACATCCATGAGCAACTATCTCTAGAGATGTTGCTGAGCCTGCATCCAGAGGAAACTATAGCATTGCCAGGGGACCACTTTGTGTTTAGGAGGCTGGGCTATCTAACTGTCTTGCTTTTCCTTTTCTTTTGAGCACAGCCCCCAGTCTCACTTTTCTCAGGATGAGTAGTCCTCCTCCTTAAAGGAATCCTCAAGAAGATTGTGGTCGTGACACTGTTCTGATAACTACAGAACTAATCCTCATAATCCACCCTCACCCTTGGAACACAAGAGCACCTCTGTGTTAGCATGTCCCAACAGCTGCCCTGGGTGTTTTATAGTTGTTCAAGTAGTAATTGTTTGGACTGAACTCTAATAGTGACTCAGATTACATGAATTTACACCTAACACTAAAAGAAGAACCTGCCTTTAAATGGGTATAGATTTGAATTTCCAGTGTGAGCTATGAAAAGGCTGCAAAAGCTACTATTTTTTAACAAAAGAAGAGACAGCTTGGGAAAAAGAGAGCATATCTTTACTTTCTTTGCTTAAACCTCACTTTGTTTTGTTTGAGTGTATATGCATGTTTTTCTTCGAAGTTGTCACCATAAAACACAAGAATGATGCTGTGATTATCATTTCCTAAAGTGGCACTCCTACAGGAAATTGGGCTGCAAGAGAGGAAAAGCGTGTGTTTCCCTGAAGTGCTTGTAGAAAGCTAAATCTGGGAAACAAATCATGGAAAATGTATAAATAGACTTCTGGCCCTTTGCAATTGAGTGGTGAGATAGTACCTTTGGTCTCAAGGAAAGCAATTTCTTTTAGACATAATCCTTAACGCATGTGAAAGATTCAGGTTTAATTTTAAAACCAGCACCTTCATTCTTCCCATAACCACTTTTCCTAAACCACCTGACCACAGGCACATATGCCACAACCACCAACATTGAGAAACTTACAAATGGGAAAATTGAATTTCACTTAGAAAAGTGGTATTAGGAATCTCCACCAATTTAAATCTTAAATATTGTTTCTAAGTAAGCTCTGGTGGGTTTTTGTTTCTTACCAAAGAATTGACTTCTTATGTTAAACTTTGGTTGTATTGTAAATTATAATTGAAATCTTTTTTTCCATGCATTTACAAAATACAATGAAATATAAGCAATGAATGCAAGAATCTTTCTTTTTGTAATTTCAGATGAATATGGGAGTACATATAATTAGATTATGTAGTTTGCTTTTGTGAGGAAAGTCCAAGTTGTAGTAGCATCCTTCATCCAGGAAGTATGCAGTATACCCATGCAGTGTACCTGCTGGGTGAGAATTTACCCAATCCCATCCTCCCCGCCCCCCATACTTGAATTTAATAGTGTTTTTCTCCCCTGTGAGTTTGTAGTTGTTAATCTACTAGTTCCATTTTAGTACTGAGTACATGTGGTGCTTGTTTTTCCATTCTTGAGATACTTTGTTTAAGAGAATGTTCTCCAAATCCAAATCATTTGGTATGAAAAGTATGGAATCTCCATCATTTTTATGGATGGATAGTATTCCATGGTATACATCAACTACAATTTATTAATCCCTTCATGTGTTGAAGGGCACCTGGGTTGTTTCCACATTTTTGAATCTGTCAGTTGTGTTACTATAAACATTTGAATGCATATGTCCTTAGTGTATAATGTCTTTTTTTTATTTGGGGGTAGATACCTAGTAATGGGATTGCAGGATCAAATGGGTACATCCACATTTAGTTCTTTGTGGAATCTCTGTATTTCTTTCCATGGAGGCTATTGCAGTTTGCAGTCCCCCTAACAGTTCATGAGTGATCGCTTCTCTGGGCACCAGCATCTGTTGGGACCTTGTGATGTGGGCCATTCTCACTGAGGTTAGGTGATACCTCAGAGTGGTTTTGATTTGCATTTCTCTGATGATTAGGGGTAATGAGCATTTTTTTTCATGAGTTTGTTGGCCATTCGTCTGTCCTCTGTTTCTGTTCATGTCTCGCCCAGTTTTTCAGTTTTTTAATGGGGTCATTTGATCTTTTATTATTGATTTGCTTTAGTTCTTTGTAGATTCTGGTTATTAGGTGGATGTGTAGCATGCAAATATCTTTTCCAATTCTATAGGTTGTCTCCTTGCTCTGCTGATTGTGTCCTTAGCTGTGCAGAAGATTTTTAACCTGGTCAGGTACCATTTATTGATTATTGTTGTTGCTTGCCAATGGGTTCTTCTTCATAAATTCTTTCCCTAGGCTGATAAGATTAAGAGTTTTTCCTATACTTTCTTATACAGTTTTTATAGTTTTTGTCTTAGACTTAAATCTTTTATCCACTGTGAGTTAAGTTTTGTAAGTAGTGAGAGGTGTGGGTCCAGTTTCAGATTTTTACATGTGGTTAACCAGTTCTCCCTCACCATTTATTGAATATTCTTTTCTCCCATGTATGCTACTGTTTTGCCTTGACGAAGATCAGAGGGCTATATGAGGCTGGTTTCATCTCTAGAATCTCTGTTCTGTTTCATAAATCTATGTCTCTGCTTTTATGCCAAGACCCATGCTATTTTGGTCACTACAGACTTGAAGATAACCTAAAGTCAGGCAAAGTGATGCTACTAAACTTATTCTTATTTTGTAGAATTGCGTTGGCTATTGGCATGTTTTCTGGTTTCATATAAAATGTAGAACTATTTTTTCAAGATCTTTAAAGTATGATGTTGGTATTTCAATGGGGATTACATTGAATCTGTAGATTGCTTTGGGTAGTGTAGACATTTTAGAAATTATTCTTCCAAGCCATGATCATGATACGTTCTTCCATATGTTAACATCCTCTGCAATTTCTTTTCTCAGTGTTTTGTAGTTCTATCTGGATCCTTCACATCCTCAGTTAGATATATTCCAAAGTATTTCATTTTCCTTGATGCTACCATGAAAGTATTATATCATTGATTTGATTCTCAGCTTGACTGTTGGTGTATATGAAGGCTACTTATTTGTGTACATTGATTTTATATCCTGAGATATTGCTATTTTTCCTTACCAATTCCAGGAGTTTTGTGGTTGAGTCCTTGGGTCTTCTAGGTATAATATCGTATCATCAGCAAAGAGCAACAGTTTGACCTCCTTTGACCCCTTTTGTATCCTTTTGATACCCTTCTCTTATCTGATCATATTGGGTGAGACTTCTTTCACTATGTTGAATAGTAGTGAAAGTGGACATCGTTGCTGATTCTGAACAGGAATGCTTTTAATTTTTCTCCATTAAATATGATTAGCTGTGGGTTTGTCATAGATGGCTTTTATCGGTTTAAAAAATGTCCCATCTATGCCTATTCTCTTAAGTGTTCTTATTAAAAAAGATGCTGAATTTTGTCAAATGCTTTTTCTGTGTCTATTGAGAGGATTATATGGTCCTTGTTTTTACTTCTGTTTATGTGGTGAATTATGGTTATAGATTTGTGTATTTGAACCAGCCTTGCATTCCTGGGATGAAGTCATTATGAATGATTTTATTTATGTGTAGCTGAATTCTGTTTGCTAACATTTTCTTGAGCATTTTTACATCAGTATTCATTAATATTATTCATCCGAAGCTTTCTTTTTTTTTGTTTAGTCCTTTCCTGGTTTTGGCATCAGGATGTTATTTGCTTCATAGCAGGAGTTGGGGAAGGTTTCTTCCTTCTCAGTGTTTTGGAACAGACTGCAATATAGATAACAAGTTCTTTTTTTAAGATTTGGTAGAATTCTGATGTGAAACTATCTAGTCTGGGACTTTTTTTTCCTGGAAGCTTTTTACTGTTGTTTCAATCTTGGTGATTGATATTCCTCTGTTCAAGAGTTCTGTTTCTTCCTGGTTGAGTCTAGGGAGGTTTGTGATTCCAGGAATTTGTACATTTCCTCCATGTTTTCAAATTTCTGAGCATAGAGATTTTGATAGTATTTCATGATATTTGCTGTCTCTGTGGTATCTGTTGTTATTTTCCCTTTTTCGTTTCTGATTGAGCTTATTAGAAATCTCACTTTTCTGCTTCTAGTTAATCTGATGAAGGTTTATCAATATTATTTATCTTTTCAAAGAACCTACTTTTCATTTTGTTAATCTTATGAATGGCTCCCTGGTTCTCGATTTCCTTTAGTTCTAATCTTAGTTATTTCTTTTCTCCTGCTGGGTTTTCATTGGATTTCTCTTCCTTTTCTAGTTGTTTGAGATGATTGATTGGGTTGTTGATTTGCACTCTTTCTGATTGCTGGATGTGGCATCCATTTATTGTGATAAATTTTCCTCTTAGTGCTGTTTTATAGTATCCCACAAGTTTTGGTAGCTTGTGGCTTCACTGTCATTTTGTTCACGGAATCTAATAATTTCTTTCTCCATTTCCTTCTTGACCAGTTATTACTCATCAATAGGCTGTTTAGTTTTCATGACTCTGTGTGGTGATGTATCTTTCTGTTGAAATTGAGTCCTACTTTAATTCCATTGCAGTCTGTAAAGATAGAAGGTATAACTTCTATTTTTTAAAAAATTTTTGAGGCTTTATTTGTGACCTCGAATATGATTGATCTTGGAGACTCATCCAGGAGCTGATGAGAACATATATTCAGTAGTATTTCGGATGAAATGATATATATATATATCTGTTAAGCCCATTTGTTCTAGAGTTATGTTTAAGTCCAACATTTCTTTCTTTTTCCTTTAATTCAGCTTAGAGGATCTGTCTAGTTCTGTCAATGGTGTGTCGAAGTCCCGAGATATTATGGTGGTGTTGTTTATCATATTGTTCAGACCAAATAGGGTTTTAAAACATCTTTCTTTATAGTATTGTTTAATAACATATTTATACATTTGGAATAAAGTGGAATGGGAATAAATTACTCCTTAGCTTCACAGAATAGAATATAGTGTCAGTGACACTTTCTAGCTCTCCATAGTACCATGGAAAGTGACAGGAAGCACAGAGGTGCTCTGTGAAATATAGTAGTACTAATGTCAGTATCAGATACCGGAACTGAGACACTTCCTGGGTACTTTGTGCTGTAGTATGTTCTGTGCCTACCCCATTCTGGATATCTGAGACTCAAAGCCTTGGTAAATTTTTTCTTCCCATCCCAGGTTGTCATGAATCAAAGAGGGAAGGAGTTGTGCACTGAGTGCACAGAGAGTGTACATCCAGCAGGGAGACTCAGAGTTCTCATTGGATTAAAGAAATAAATGACTAGATTAGTAAACTTTCCTGGAAGCCATTGTGTTCCTCTCATTCTCATCTAGTCTATTACTGTGTTCTCTTATCTGTGGTTCCTGATTCTCTTGCCCCACCAACATAAGCTGAACCTTGCCACCACCTGCTCAGAGCCTTCTGCTAGCTTTTCTCTGTGAATTATAACCCCCTATGAGATCAGGGCCCTGGCTACCTCTGAAACCCTTCTCTTGCCACTGGCTCCCTCAGTTATGTAGGCTTGCTATGCAAGCTCTTGTCTCAGGGTCCTTACACTTGCTGCTGCTTCTGTGTAGAACACTCGAGCTATCCCAAGGCTTCCCTTCCTGTGTTTAAGCATCTGTTCAAATACTGCCTCCTCATGGGCTCCCCACTCCTCCAACCCCCAGTTATCTATCATTCTCTATTCTTTTCTCCTGTTTTGTTCTTGTCCCTAGCATTTCTCACTTTTGTGTGTCAGATCACGTGTATTCTCTAAGCAAGATGGATGTTCCCTTAGGGTAATTTAACATTGAGGCCTCAGTGCCTAGAATGTAGGGGAGCAGTGAGCATTTGTTAAATGAACTATTTTATAGTAGTGAGCATGGATATCTACCCCATTAGGACTTCTTATCCTTTTTTCTTGTATAATTGAACACAAAACTGTACAATAAGTATCTGTTATTCACCAGCAGGGTTATGATTACATAAATTACAGAACATGAAGGGTCAATAGAAATTATGTGATCCACCAGTTTTCTACTTTATTTTTATAGTGCCAAAGCACATAGTGTTGTTTGATACACTTTGGGAAAACTTCTCTGAGTATTCTCTTATTTCTTCTCTCTCTTCCATAAAACAATAACCCACCCATTATTGATACACTTTGGAAAAACTTCTCTGGGTATTCTCTTATTTCTTCTCTCTCTTCCATTAAACAATAATCCCACCCATTATTGCTCTAAGAAAGGTATTTTAGTTATTTGTGATCATTACAACTGTTCATCTTGTCTTAGTCAAACTCCCTAGAAGCAAGGATCTGGGTGCATAGGGCCTTGTCTTTAGGGAAAACTTTTAAGAGAGTAAAGAGAGCAAGATAGGGAAGGATCAGGATCCACAGGATGTGGTCTTAGGCAAAGTCTACTCTTGGCCTCATCAATAGGGCTCACAGGAAAGAGCTGTCTTGCTCTTCAAGAGGTCCTATGTCTTTAGCCACTCTGGGGTTGGAGGTGATGGGTAAGTGGCTTTCTGGGCATCGCTCCTTGTTCTGCCAGCCAGTGATAAGTTACTAGAGAAGGACTCAAGTGTGCACCCTTAGCTACATTATTCAAACAATCCAGGGATGAGCGCACTGCCTGGTTGAGGAGGTATGAATGGATGTTACCAATAACTTCTCTTACAGGTTTCTCAGTAATGGTTACATAGGTTATAGCAGTAGTTTTCAAACTACAGTGTACATCAGAATCACTTGGAGTTTACTTAAAGTACATTTATGTGATGGGGTCTCACTCCCAGAATTTTGGACACAGTAGATCTGGATTGAAGCTCAAAGATTTATCCCGTGAGTTTCCAGGTGCTGCTGATGCTAGTCATAGAAGCCTGATGGACAGGCTTTGAGAACCACTGGATTACAGCATACTGAAGATTGTCTTGAAGATATTTTCAGACAAAATAAACACAGGTCTTACCCCAAATGGTATTGGAAGTATGGAAGTAACATCTCTTTATTGAAACTATCTTGAAGAAGGGGCATAGCTGCACTTACACTGCAGCACACTCAGCAAACTTCCTATGAAATCATTCTTAAATAATGCCCCTCCCTTCCAAGCTTCACGGTGATGACCACATCTCCCTATGTTTATGAAGCAATCTTGCATGTTAGCTATAAAGTGAGTCACATATTTCTCTCCTATTTCAGAAAATGTTTTAGAATACAAACTTAACCTTGAATTTCTTTTACTTACAGAGAAACAAGTGCTTTGTAAATTGTTTTCTGTGGCTGTGTGCAGTGGCTCATGCTTGTAATCCTAGGACTCTTGGGAGGCCAAGGTGGGCAGATTGCTTGAGCTTAGGAGTTTGAGACCAGCCTGAGCAAGAGCTAGATCCCATCTCTAAAAAACAGAGGGGTATTGTGGCAGGTGCCTATAGTCCCAGCTACTCAGGAGGCTAAGGCAGGAGAATCACTTGAGCCCAAGAGTTTGAGGTTACAGTGAGCTATGATGCCATGGCACTCTACCCAGGGTGACAAAGTGAGACTCTGTCTCAAAAAAAATTGTTTTTCTGCATATGTTAGGAAAACATTATTTGTGATCTATCTCGCAGTTTATGGAAATAATACAGATACAGTTCCCACCCCTGTTTTATAGATAGTGAGTGTAAAGCACTAAGGGACATAAAGCTTTTAATGTTTTACCCCAGAGACCTTATCTTTGAAGTTTTTCTTCCACCCTCTTCTCCTTCATCCTCATTCCTCTTGATCTTGATAATAGGATGGTTTTAGGTATTAAGGGTGTGTGTGTGTGTGTGTGTGTTTGTGAGAGAGAGATTTCTAAAATCATACCTAAAGAAAAAGAAAATGAAGAAACTTTACAATCACATTAGAAACTAGTCCAGGAAATAAAGAGATGTTACAATTACATAATTTATCTGAATGGAGAGTCTGCCAAATAATTGTCCACTTATTGAAGTATCAGCTTCAGGGCTCATCAGACGTTTTATTTTTTTGTTTGTTTGTTTTTGTTTTCTCCTGGGAACTTAATTTAAGAAAATTCCTTCCAGGAGGTTTTATTTGAAAAGATACCAACTAAAAAAAAAAAAAAAAAAAAAAAGAATCCTCATGGTTTGCCTGTCAATTCCCTATTTAGAGTATGGAATGCAGTCCTCCAGGTGTTAGAAAGTAAATCACAGCCAGTGAATGAGATGAGGAAGGAATGGCCAGTACTGTGTGATGGCCCAAGTAGCTTGATGTTCACTGAAGTTTGGATCACTAGTTACAGGGTCAATGAAACTTGTAAGTCAAAGATTAGCAGTTCCAAGTGCCTACCAGGGCCAAGCAGTAAGCAAAGGCCAATGGGCATGAGAAACTCTGAGCGGTGATCACAGAACAAGGCACCCTCCTCTTCACTCCAAGGGAGATCCACACTTAGCTCCCCAGGGCTAAAAGAGAAGCTGGACATCAGGGTTTTGTTTTGAAATGTTATGATGTAGCCACTAGTTTGTCATCTGTTTGTTAAACACTGCTACACACACCCCTCTTTCCCCTTCAGTCCCCCTCACCAAGTTCCTTCTCCCTATTCAGTGAACCTGCAGTCTGTTCACTGTGGAATCTTGTCTCTGACTCTCTGAAACACTCACTAAATTTATACTGTTTTGTGAATTCTGTTTTTATTTGAACTTTGAAACCACTGTGAAGATATTTCTACATATGCCCAACTACATTGTAGGTTTGTAAACTCTTTGAACACAGTATCTGGTCTCCTATGTTTTTGGGTTCCCTGGGTAGCATCCCCAGCCCACACTTAGATAGTACTTACAGTGTGGTGGAGGCTTTGGTGTCCCCAACAGTCCTTACTGTTGGGGGTTGGGGGTTCTGATTCCCCAAACACAGTTGACCAAGTTTAATTACTCAGCCAAGCTAGAAAATCAAAAGGGTGATAATCAAAAGGAAAACTGATTGGAAACTAAAAATAAAACTGGAGAGACACAGGCAGTGTAGAGAAAGCAAAAGTAACCCTGACAAAGAGAGATTTTATTTAAGGAGAACAAAAAGAAAGTTCAGAGCACTTCCAAAGACAGTTGGAAGTGGATCCTTGGTGGAGAAGAAAAGGTGAGAGACATGGAGATGCCTGGCCTGCAGGAGTGTAAATACTCTCTCTGTTTAAAATTGGCTGCAAGTCTTTCATTGGGCTCTCTGTGCCTCCAGGCAGTATCACCGTTTTCTATTGGTCATTGATTATCTCTTTCTATTGCTCATTGGTTACCTAGGTTACTTTGCATCCACATTCTTAAGGGCCCTCCAGACTTCCTAGTTCAGCAGGCCAGATCCCCCCCCCCCCCTTGAAGCTTCTTTCTTAGTGTCACTTCTTACTTACCGTGGCCCAAAGAGGAGGGGACCGAGGCTGGGCTGGTGGGGCTCACTTTGAGGTAACCCAGTCCTAAGGGATGGGGCTGGCACAGAAGCTGACTTTGACTTTGTGGCTTTTTGCAGTGCAGAGACTACAGTTTCTTTGCCTGATAGCTAGGGATTTTAAGTGATGAATCAATGACTGAGTATTCAAATTATTTTGTACAGATTGCTAGATATTCATGTTGTAACTTGTAGGAATGCTATTTGTTATAGGGGCAGTACCAAAAGAGTAGGTGGTAGGTGAGGCCTGATAAAAAAATCTACCTCCTTTTAACCACAAGTAATTTCATAAGAACAGATCCAGCTTCATTTTCTAGCCAAATAAAGCATATTGTGTTTCATCAGACAGAGCTGGAAAGCAGCACACAGCTCACATTATATATTACACATGGTGGTTTTCTTCACCATAATTTGTTGTAGGGTATTGCAGAAGCCTCCTGAAGCATAATGCAGTATTCAAGGAAACTGCCAGTTGCTTCTGTAGACAAAAGAGGAGTTCAGGATCATACAAAATTTGCTTTGAGTATGCAACTCTTACTTGTAACAACAAGCTGTCTTTATAAAATAGAAATACATTTTTGTTTCTTCCCCTGTATTTATTAGAAGTACCAATTATATATATTATCATTCCAAAAATGGATGTTGAATCCAACATTCTGGCAATTAGAATGTGGCTTAAAGAAGGGCAGAGTCTCTTCCCCCAGGTGGCAGGTCCCCTGGTGGACCCTTGGCATATGCAGGCCTCACATCTCTCTAGTGTCAGACTTAGGAAGCATACTTCAGAGAGTGCTGCCATGAATTTATTCCTTTGAAACCCTTTAGGTTTTCCTTCCTTTGGATCTTGGGGAGATCCCATAACTCTTTTAGTGACCTAATAATAAAAGGTCTCCCACATCACTTTTAGTCATAAGATGTGTCGAAAATGTAATTCATATGTCAACACAGTAAAATAATAAAAATCTCTGAACTTATTTTAGAATGAAAGCTCCTATTTTTTCCCAGCATGGCCCACTTCAATTCAGAAGGCTGCTGTCGGGGGTAGAGGAGGGGGTGTGGTTGGCTTCTGTTCCATTTACTCATCTGTCACTCGTCCTGCACCCGTCACCCCAACTATCTGTCAGAGGAGGGACCTAGGAGAGTAGACAAAGGGCAGAAGAAGTTGCACGCATCTGGCGTAGACCCTGTCTGCAGTGGAGGCTGTCACAGGCTAGCTCTTCTGTTTGCCTGATGGATCCCTCTGGGAAGCTCCCACTTAGAAAGTCCCACAGCAGGTCCCTTGGCTCAGACAAAGCCTCTTCCGTGCTGGCCTCCCTTGGCCCCTTCTGAATCCTGTAGGTGTGATAAACTTCCCATCTTCTTTTATTTGTCCTCTGCAAGCCTCTCTGATTAAGCAGGGGGGAAGAAGGAAGAGGTTCTTCTCTACCTCTGTGGCCAGGGAAACTATTGCAATAAATGCCACCATATTCCAACAACTTCATGCCCATGAGGAGGGTGTGAAAGATTATAAAACCAATTTTCATCACTGCCTTGCAAGTCTTACAAAGGTGGGCTAGAACCACAGCCACCTGTTATTTGGTGTTTAACATTTTGGCCTTAACCAAAACAGCAGTGGAAATAATTCCGTTTTAATATTCTGTAGCACGTGCAAGTCCTACTCAGGCATCTAGCCATGGTCACTTTGAGTATTTATCTGGCAAGTATCAGTTGTATGTAGAATTGTTTAAATTATTAATATTTCTTCTATTTTTTTAAATCCCTCCTCCTTCTCAACTCTCCCCACCCCGCCACTCTGCCACACCACGCTTTATATAATACTTTGCTCTGCATTCTCATCACCCTTTTGGAAAGAAGACCTTTTGCCAACATTAGGGGACATCATTTGCTGTGTAACTTCCATTTGCCATGTAGAAAACCAACTGAAGTTGTTAAACTAACAAACATTTTAAACTTTATGTCACTTTCCAAGATGACATTAATTAGCTAATATTAATTATTGAAAACAAAAAGAAACAAAAGGAACATAACTATTCACCCTCAAAAAACAAAATTTAAAAGACCCCCCCCCCAAATGTGTCGTACACTGATACACTGAGTTAAGTGTCCCTAATAATGGAGAGCTATGGTTCTGCTGTAGTTTCTGTTTAATCTCCTAGTTTTGCCTGAAGCCATGAAGTTGACCTCAGAGCAGGGCCTGTCTCCAGCCCCTCCTCCCTAAATGAAAACCATGTGCTTGTGTGGGTTTTCTTTGTTTTTCTTTTTAAAGTTCCTCTTTATTATTTAATGAAACTATTTAGTAATGCACAGGTCTTAAATAATAGGGTCCACACTGGCTGTTATCAATTAAGTCTTAACTTGCATTAATACAACACTTGTTCTCAGAAGCAAATTTAACTCTGGACATGTTTAAAGTGATTGCAACAGTCAGGAGAAGCAAGAAACTCTTTGAATGTTTGCAAGTTCAACTATACAATACATGAAAATAATGTGCATATGAATACTTAATACCTGTGCCTCTCCTACCCATCCTTTTCTCCTCCCGTGAAGGCAATTAATCAGTCTAAACTCCCACCATGGGTAGTGTCACTTTTGACCCTTGTGGAAAAATCTAATTCACCCTGAAGTTCTATTACATTCCAAAAATCCAGTGCTAATCACTAAGAGAATTGTGATGTCTCTGTACTCCTCTTGCAAGGAGTTAAGGTTGTTTTAAAAAGAAATGCGAAGGTGTGGTTTGGATTTTTTGAAAAAAATCTCTCCTTTGTTCTTAAAATAAACCAACTTAGTTCAGATAGGTCATTCTTGATATTTAATTCATTCTAGTTATGCATGAGCACTTTATTCTCAGTGCAGCAAACACGGCGGAGATGTTGATGTGGGATGGGATGGGGACATTTTACTGCTGTAACTTCATCTGTACCATTGCGACAGATCTAACCTGCCTTTCCTGCCTTTTTGTAACCACTTCTCCTGTTCCTGGCATCTGCTCTCCTTGCCTTCAGGAACCGAGTGTCTATGACTTCGTGATGGAAGGAATGTCACCTATGACATGCTCCATCCATCAACACTCCTATTTTCCACAAAACAAATCAAAAGCTCAACTCTCATTCTACAGCACAGATGCTCTCACTAGGGAAGCAAATGAACTAAAGTAATTTACAGTGGAACGTAATTGGCTCTCCCCTGAACTCCAATTTTGTGTATCTCTAACTTCAAGCTGTGCACCTTATCTAACTGAATATATTTGCCTACAGCAGCTCAAATTCAACACGGCTAGAGCTGAATTTACCTTTGCTCCTCTTCCTGTGTAAGCTTCAAGAAAGATAATCAGCCCAGACTGCTCCATCTTTACCTCCATTTTCAATCAGTTCCCAAGACCTAATTTCATCTCCTCACTCTATTTCCTAGCTTCTTTTCAGTTTCCCCAGACTTGTCTTCTGACACCCTTGCTCTGGGTCCCGCCATATGCTTGCTAAGTGGTCCCAGTGCTGGTGCTGCTAACTCTGCAGCAGCCCAGGAATTCTTCAAGTGCCTCTTAACCATGATTTAGTGCCTCTCCCAAGTCTTCCTGGACCATTTCTCTCTTCTTTGTTCTCCTATCACACCCCCAGTGTGCATCAGTACAATAAGGTTTGAATTTTGTAGCACTTGCTATTGACTTACCTTCTTACTGGCTGGTGTTTTGAGGTCAGAAACATTTTTCTATTCATCTGCTGAACATCAGTGCTTGGCACAGAGTAGCTGCTGTTAAGCGTTAGCTGGGTGCATTGATTGGACTCCGGCAATCATAAAGATTAAACGTGTTAGTTGAATCAATGAGCTGGGTGGAGGTTGTATTCCTGACTTTAATATATTGCTAGACCCTGGTGGAACTTTGCTTTGCGTTGAAGCAGGGAGACTTTCCAGCACAGTACTCTCTACTTCTTAATTCTAGTGGGCCAGAAGATGACCATCAGCAATGAGGAACACTGGGTTTTGATTTGCTAGCCTATTATATGTAATGTGATTGAGCAGTGATAAATCAAGAACCCCAACTGCCTGATTGTCACTTAACTCCCTAAAATGAATCTCTTCAAAGCTCTAAACTCTGATTTCAAATCTTAGCTCATGCCAAAGTCTACCTCTGTTGCTACAAATTTAATCAATCACTCAGTAGATAGCTATTAAATGCTTATTGTGTTTCAGACACTGAAATAATAGGAATGAGTAATATTTAAACAGAATAAAACAAGCTTTAAGATAATATGTAAGTAAAAAAAAGAATTAGTCAATAAATATTATTTGGGTAATTGGCTAATCATTTGTGAAAACAGTAATTTTTTAAGATTACTTTCATTAAATATTTAAATGTAATATGTAATAATAGAAGAAAACATTAGTAAGTTGTATATAAAATTAGAGACATCAATGTGAAAGTATATGGCACACCTCCTGGGTACAGGACACTACAGCAGGGACCTCACCTAATAAATGCAAACATTATAACCTAATCATTGTATACTCATATTACTCTGAAATGAAAATAATAATTAGAGAAATAATGACCATGACAGCCAAGGAAGACATCATTTGACTATACAAAAACTAAAAACATCTATGTATCTATTAAATGCAACCACAATACATAAATGCATATGCTATGTTTTATAGAACTTAAAACATCAACTGTGTGATGCAACGTATTTTATAAGCATTAATAAGAAAGAGAAAAATGCCACCAGTTAAACTAAAATATACCATTAATTATAAAATGTGAGTTAATTTTAGAGACATTAAACGTGGAGGAAAAATGTGCCTCTTGGAATCAGTAAAGTATAGAAGTAAACAAAAAAAAAAAAGAAAAAAAAACCCAACATGACAGAAAAGTCCCTTCTCACTTCTAGAGGGATTGTAATTTGTTAACAATCTTACTGGATGCAGTTTAGCAGTTATGGACCACAATTTTTAAAACCTGCATCCTTTTGACCCAGAAATTGTACTTCTTGGAATTTAGGCTGAAGAAATGATTAAGAATGTGTACAGAAACATTGAGCTACATATTTGTTCATTTCTATAGTATTTATAAAATAAAAACATTGGGAACAATTTAAATGCATAGAAATCAATGATTAAATAAATGAAAGCATATCTAGATCAGGCCACTACCTTCAGTATTTAAAAATAGTGCTATAAATAAAGAATAGTTGCATGGAAAGATCTTCACTGTGTGTTTTGGGTTCTAAGATTTTTATTCCAAGAAAGTGTATATAGACATAGCTATTGATATATAAATATGAATATACGGAGAAAAAAATCTGGAACTAACTTTACATTAGAAGGGGTTATTGAGAGTAATGTATAATGCAAATTTTATTTTCTTATTGTTTATATAGAAAGTGCCAAAAAAGTATACACATTTTAAGAAAGAGAAAAACAGTATTAAAATTGTAATAATCAATATAGAAGGTTGGCAATTAAGTTCACAATCTTACCACCATGCACTTATGTTGACAGCACTGAACAAACAACTCAGTAAGTTTCATAATCTTAATATATCAGAGGCTTTCAAAGCTGTGTTCAGGTCAATTTGTGGCAGTGTCTTGTTGAGTGGCGTTCATTATTGTTGTGTGTTTTTGTGTGTTATTGCAAGAATATTGGAACTTGAATTACATCAGTGGACAAACATTAAATTTCTTTTTAAACTTACCAAGAGTGGAAGTAAAATCAGGGACATGTTAGTATAAGTTGTATGGGGATAATACCACGAAGGAAATGTCAGTGTACAAATGGATTAAATGATTTTCTGAGGTGAGAGAAAGTGTCGCTGATGAAGAGAGGTCAGGGTAGCCAGTAACAAGCAGAACTGATGAAAACATTGCAAAATTTTGTTGAATTGTGTGTCAGAATCATTGGCTGACCGTAAAAAGCATAGCAGACCAAATAAATATCAATAAAGAAACTGTTCAGAAAATCTTAACTGAAAACAACCCGAACTTTTTGCCAACAACTCCTGGCTCTTGCATCATGACAATGCACCAGCACACACAACACTATCTGTGAGGGAGTTTTTAGCCATTAACAAATAACACCCTCCCTACTCACCTGATCTTGTCCCCAGTCACTTTTTCTTTACCCGAAGATAAACAAAATATTGAAAGGAAGACATTTTCATGACAGTAAGGACATCAAGGATATAGGACAACAACTTTGATGGCCATTCCATAAAGAGTTCCAAAATTGCTTTGAAGGGTAGACTAGGTGCTGGCATCAGTGTATAGCTTACCAAGGGGAGAACTGTGAAGGTGACCATAGTGCTATTCAGCAATGAGGCATATAGCACTTTTTCTAGGATCAATTCACGAACTTAATTGTCAGACTTCACGTACCAATAACGAAAGATTATACAAGTCAGTTCAAACACCTCTTGTAAGTACAGAAGTCACATATGACTTTTTTCCTTTCTTAAAATGTATATACATTTTTGGCACCCACAGTAGTTGTTCTTGTTTTTTTAAACCACAATAATAAAAAGTTATTTTCTATTTAAAACCAAAGATATCTTTTGATAGATTTAAAAGATTACTTGACACACAGTAAAGAGAGAATAAAAGTGAGAACATTTAAAATAAAAATAGAAGCTATGCTCCTGATTTTTGGTCATGTGTGTAAAAACATATTTCATGAAAAGTAATGATCATTCTAGTGTAACAACTAGTTCCTCCCATTTTATTGCTGCTTTGATTAATAACAAGTCAGGTTCCTTTTGTGTCTCACCTGTGTATGAAGACTCTAACTCCTGCAACCAAATCCAACAAAATCTTGTCAGAAATTTCAGAAACCATTTTTGAGAAGTAATCAGGCACTTAGAAATGAACAAGTATGCAGTGTAAATTGACCTTGAGTGTCACATTTTAACATCTGTTTTTCATGTTGTGATACTTATTTGAGATTTGGTATTAGTAAGTAATGAGGAAAATATCTTACTGTTACCATGGGTACCAGGGCAGTAACTTGAGGCTGATGGATTGGCATGCTTTGTCTATACAGTGTAATTCAAATAAAGTCATAACATTTTGGCTATAGCTTTCATCTGTCAAGCATTTATATATTTTTTTCTCTGATAAATGAACTGCTAGGCTTTCTGACTGGTTAATAATAGTCCAATAAAAAGAGAGAGAAACAGCTTTTGACCTTCAATTTAAAATTGCTATCAGCAGTTTGGAGATTTAGGTATAGATGTTAACATTTTAAAGTGATTCTGCAGTGCCAATTTTTTTCAATGAAAGAACTTTGAATATCTTAAATAATACTTAGCAAAACAGATTCTGCATTCTTCCACTAAACCAGTGTCTGCACTATTGCCACAAACTCTGGGAATAAATACTTTTAATATCAAAAGCTATAACATATTTATTTATAATTTTTCTTTCCAAAGAGTTCATAATATAAAATTTTAAATAACAGATATAAAATTTAAAATAACAGTAGATCACTTTGAAGAAGCAGTTGAATGTAGTTCCTTAAGTGATCAAGGCTCTGGAGATCTCCTCTGTAACATTCCTAAAATGCAGATTTCATCATGTTGTATGTTTAAACGTTTTAGCATCTCTTCCTTGTCCCTAGGATAAATTTCAATGCTCCTGACATAGCTTACAATGCCACATGTGATCTGGAAACTGCCAACCCTCCCAGGCTCGTTTTTCCCTGTGGACCATTTTTTATCTGTCAGGGAATTGACTTCTTGGCATCTGGGCCTTTGCACATGCTATTCTTCCTCAAACTGGCTATTCTTTCGCTTCCCTGTTCTTCAGTCATTTATATTCCAATGTGTTTCTGTTGTGTTCCAGGCTTGCTGCTTCATCTCTAATTTACTACTAGTTTGCTTTAACTTTCCTGCTGGTCTATTGTCTGTGTCTGGGGTCTGCACCACATTGGCTTCTCCACCCTTGACTCGGATCCTCAGGAGCTCTCAGTTCAGCTTGTCCCTCCCACATTGGATTCTTTGGCAATATACCCAGCTGAGGCCATTTGAAATGTGTGGAACCTCCACCATCAACTCAAGAACAGAAAAACTGAAAAATAGGTCAAGCAAAAGATTGTCAAACCCCATGGTAGAAAACTCAAAAGCACAATGGGGTTCTGCAGTGGGCCCCATCCTGTTAGGGGTGGGGAACCTGTGGCCTTCTGATTTCAAAATTGTACTTTTTTAAGCACCAAAAGAGGCAAGAAAAGGATCATCTTTCTGTGCTGCACCTTTTATAATAAAAGGGTTTCTTACATAAAATTTATATTCAGTCTAAAGGCCACACTTAAGGACCAGGAAGGTCACAAGTTTTCTTAAGGGCTGTCACTTAGTACCCAGACCACGTGTGACTCTGGTGGGACAATCAGACTTAGACTCTGGTCCTCCACTGCCTTGACTTCATGTGATTTTAGGGTCATGCGGTCTTGACTAAGTTCCAAGCTTTCTAGGCCTGAGCATTCTTATCTATCAACTGAGGAATTTGGGTTAGGCCTGTGTTGACAAACTGGGCACACAAATATCCAGAGGAGCACTGGGACGTGCCAGAGGCTCACAAACCTGTGGGGTAAAGATGCCACATCTTCTTGGATTAATTTTTTTTTTTTTTTTTTAGTTCTTTTTTCTTTTTTATTGTTGGGGATTCATTGAGGGTACAAGAAACCAGGTTACACTGATTGCATTTGTTAGTCCCTCGTAAAGTCACGCTTAATTTTTTATAAGCGAGCAACTTTAAACCTTCCTTTCTTAATTCATATAAAAATGGATATATTATGGATGAGATGAAAAATTTTCAACACAGTTTTAAGATGAAGTTTCAAAATACAAAGACATTTCACTCACAGTCAGGCCTTTGTATGCTTCCCCCCCAAATCTCTGAGGAATCTCTGTTCTCGCCTTTCTACGATTTGGGGGCTTTCAGTGGTTAGGCATGAGAAACAGGGGCTGCAGTATCACTTGGCTTCTTCCAGTCTGAACAAGTTAAAAAAAAAAAAAATTAGAGAATTAGTGTAATGTATTAAATGTGAAGTTTGCTAATAACAATATTCTGTCTCTTTGAAATAAGTAAATAATAACCTTATGATGGGCAAATACCACTTACCTGTGTCACGTTTTTGCTTTTAGAATACATGTATTTTGTAGTAAAATGCATCTCTTGCCTATCATCTTACTGAGCTATGTTTGTCTTTATGTTTTTCAAGATTCTAGAGTCTACCTGTATTTATAGCAGCAGGATTTTTTTTTTTTTTTTTTTTTTTTGAGACAGAGCCTCAAGTTGTTGCCCTGGGTAGAGTGCTGTGCCATCACAGCTCACGGCAACCTTCAACTCCTGGGCTCGAGTGATTATTCTGCCTCTGCTCCCAAGTAGAACTATAGGCGCAGCAGTAGGAATTTTTTTCCTGGTCTTTGTGAGCCTTATCTTCAAAAACACAGCTAACACTAATTTTTCGAAATACTCATACAATGAGGAAGCAGTCTGGTGACAGTAATGGGGCTTTTGCTGTGTCTACTCCTGTGACTTATTCATGCAAGAGCCTCAAGGCAGTAGGTTCTAGAGCCAGTCCGCAGCAGCCCTCTTCACTTTGAAGATGTGTTGATGGATTAAGGCAGAACCCAAACAGGCTCTATCTATTCATTGCTGGGTAGGAGAGTCCCCCTTGTTTAATAAAGGGGAGATAAATCTCAGTGCTTGGAGGTAACAAATAAGATTAGCATGAAACAGAGCTCCCATTTCATACTATACCTCATTCAAATTACGTCCATTTAACAATCAAGTTGCTTTGTCCCCATCTCCTGAGGTGTATTGTGGATTTTCTTTACTGAATGTTATATTTAAAGCCTTTGAATAGTTTGCTGTCTGCAACAGGGGTGGCAGACAAGGAATACTATCAGAGCATCTCACTGTGAGACATAATGGTGAAATGCTGCAATGCATGGAATTTTATTTGGGACTGCAATTTAATAAATGATGGACTATCTCTAGGTCAAATCTAGTCCAGATCAGTCACTACCATCTGTCACCAAGCTACAGCCAACTGGCAGCTGGTTGGTGGCCATTATGAAATCCATTAGTAATTTCAGTTCATTTCTTAATTAATGGACATACTTATGCACAGAACATTCCATAATTGACCATTTTCTTAAGTGGCTTCATTCTGTTCCTATAACCTGGACATTCTTTGCCTCTGAGGAATATGTCTTCTAGTGTGCAGTTGCTACAGTGAGGATAAAGTTTCTTCTGTCCTGTTTACGCATGTGTGTACAATCTGTGAAAGGATGGAAGGTTTTGAAATTTTGTTTTACATAGCTTGAAGTTGAAAATGTGATTCCCGATGAGACATCTAGAGTTGGAAGCATTTCAAGAATGTCCTTTCATGAGAGATTTTAGTATTACATACATATATTCTGGTCCCAGATGAAAGACGGTCTTATAGAAAGCTTCAACTAAGGGAAGAAAACCTATCCATTTTAATATGAGGAAAGCAGGCCTGTGTTTGGGCCATTTTCCCAGTCAATTTTTCTTTTTCTTTTTCTTTTCTTTTTTCTTTCTTTCTTCTTCTTTTTTTTTTTTTTTTAAGATTTGAATGATTCCATCCACCATAAATCGACAGAGTTGAGGACTTCTTCTTTTGGGGTTGCCAACAACCACATTTTGCTACCAGTAAATTTTCCTACAATAAATAATAAGTACGATGAATAAAAACCAATTGGGGAAAAAAATTATACATAAAAAAGGCTGACAGCTGTGAAAACAAAACAAGCATGCAGCTCTTCAATTTAAAGAAATCCTAGCTTACACTTACACTATAATGTAGGGGAGTCTCTTGGCAGAGTCATATTTTTGCTCTATTTTTACATAATAAATACACATATAATCAAGTGAAAATAGACCTTGGTACAGTGCTCAGCCATTCCTATGCTGTGACGATATAGTTCATTTAAATGCTCCTTGGGAATGTTGGCTCATTCAATGAGAAAACAGTCAGCTTTAGACCAAATATAGTCAATTCCAAAAAGCAGTCAAGCCAGTTGCATGAAAATAAACTTTTTACTTCTCCACTGGTTGTTTTAGAATGACATTGGCGCAGGCAGAAAATGGAATGAGCATTCTAAACCCCCCTGGTTTATCCACACATTTCTTTTCCTTTTTTATTTTTTATTGATCTATGATAGTACATATTTTGGGGAAACCTGTCCATTAATATTGATATATAGTGCTCAATACCTTCTCTAAGATGAATTGCCATGTTGCTCCTTCTTTTTTCCTACCACATCTTTTCAAATTGCTCCCCCCCCCACCGAAGTAAAATATTCTTTCTCTCTTTCCTTTCTTTTCTTTCTTTCTTTTTTTTTTTTTTTTTTTGTTCAATAAAATGTCTGTGTGTCACCCTGAGGCTATATCCTTCAATCTGATAACATTATTTATACATCCTCTGCATCATAAACAACATCTGCACTCTCAAGTAATGTTTGCCATCTGCAATGAACCTGCCAATAGTGCTAAGTAAGAGATTTGCTTCTGAGATCAGCACGTGTGAGTTGGGTCTAAATACAGAAAGAAAATTGACAGAGGTTTTGATGACACATTTTATAGGACTATTGAAACTTCTGGCTAACTAAAGTGACACCGTGCTTCTGAGGTACTTTGTGAAAACTGGGGACCAGACTGGTTCATAAGCACCTTAGGGATTCAACTAGTCCTGGGTCCAAGATCTCCAATTTTAGCAGCAAGTAAATGAGCTGGTTTCTTGGTTCTGCCATATATTTGTGACCATTGAAAGTAACTTAACTTCTTTGGTTTCAGTTCCCTGAGGATTTGATGCAAATTTGAAAAAAGACGATGGGAGTGGCTGGATAGGTGCCCACCCTGGTGGTGCTTAACAGTTTCCTCTCCATTTCTCCTCAGCTGGCATAGGGCCTGTAGCTTGTTCTTTCCTTCTTGCTTTTATATGGAGAAAGGTACAAAATGCACTGATTCCTCAACTTATCATTGAGCAGGTGGGTACTCACACTCTGGAATGGTCTATCTCCTTGATGTCACAGTACTCCAAAAGAAAATGAGGTTTATTTTAACAGAAACAGTTTCTGATACTAATTCCCTGTAACAGACCCCTACTTCTGATCCTGACTTTCAATTAAATCACAAAACCACAGGAAATCTCTTCATTTGTTTTAAAGACTAATGTTTTGGTGAGCAAAACTAAACTATGACTTTCTGGGAAATGCTAGAGTTATTCACTTCACATACTACCTCCCATTAAGTCAGACGCAATGTTGAAGATACTGTGCCTGCAACCAACATGCCCCACACCTGTCCCCTTCCATCTGCATCTGTATGACATGGGTGCTTTTTCATCTCTGACCACCTGTCAGCCAATCAGAAACTATTGGTTGAATCAAGAAATGGATCAATATTTATATATCTCCTTCTACTTCTCAAAAGGATTCAAGACAGTTTATAAGAAACACTGAAACAGAGCAATAAAATTAAGATAAGAAAAAAGAAGACCAGACACAATGTGAAGAAAATGAAAAGATATTGATGCCATGGGCTTAGGATGAAACCATTTGAACACTAGACTTAAGTCTACATTAAAGCCAAAAATGAGCATGTGATTCTGTGTGTTGTTCCCTTACTCTGAGAAAATAAAATATAAAAGAGGGAGTTCTTCATGTGGAGCACTAGCTTGTGAGAAGACATTGCAGATGGCCATTGTCACATCTGACTCTGTGTCTATCTGGCATTCATGGCTATTTCTCTCTCCTGTTAAGATCTGGGACTGAATGTAATGCCCTGGAATCTGAGATCCAAGGGCAGCCAGGGGTTTACTGATCTCTCCTCTGAAGTTAGTATAATACAACTTGAACAAGTAAATATATGTTCAAATATATATATATATAAACTTATATATATATATGTTTTATAAATATGTATACATAAACTACATATATACAAGTTATGTATGTATATTTATTTCATGCATGAAAGCTAAATTTTTATTTGAACCAACTCTATAGCATTTACTTTTTTAAATAGACAAATTAGAAACAAAACATAAGCAAGCATTTCTGTTTGGTTTAGGGAAACAAAAAGGAAAATCCTCTATCTACTCTGCCACTGTAAAGGAGGCCTTTGACTGCATTTGCCAGTGGCCCATTTTCACCCCCATGTAAAAGCTCCAGAATTCTCTGCTAAATACTGCAGAGAGTAGAAACGCTGGCTTCAAGCAGGGCTCTCCGAGACGGGAGCTGTCGTGGAGCTCCTTCCAGGTCCTGCTCCCAGCTTCTTA
The DNA here is from genome assembly GCA_963574355.1 of Loris lydekkerianus. Taxonomy (NCBI): domain Eukaryota; kingdom Metazoa; phylum Chordata; class Mammalia; order Primates; family Lorisidae; genus Loris; species Loris lydekkerianus. The sequence goes on from CAUYPK010138822.1 coordinate 91,711, forward strand.
CAGCAGCCTGGCCTTGCTTTTCCTTCTCATGCTCGTGCCTCTGGTAGTCTCATGCAGTTATTATACTGCGTGTTACACAGAATCTTGCTACTCATGGTGTGTTCACCTGGGAGTGTCAGCATTACCTGGGAGCTCCTTAGAAATGCAGTCTCAGAATTGCAAATCTCCTAAACCAGTTCTCCGGGGGATTCTTAAGCATGCTAGGATTTGAGAGGCAATGATACAGAATTGCGAATGAATGAATGAAATATGTGAGACCTTCATTTTTAGAGTATACTTATACAGACATGTATCATTTGAAACTATCTTCCTGGAATCCTTATATCCAGATGATACAATGCATTTTTCATCTAGCAGAGAGGAATTGGCTCACTCATTTTTAATCTTTCATGTTCATACTTGCTCACTTTTCTTTATAAAAATTCTTCCTTATAGTTAAAACTCTGCCTGTTGTGTTGGTGGCCAGTGCCATACATTAAGGGTCATAGAAGACCCTGAGCAAGAGGGGCTTCTCACTGAGCATACCAAGCCTAAGAAGCCTTTTTTTGTTGTTTGGCTCTTCTCCTTTAACTGTTGAAATTCCCCAGAACATTCTGACATTTTGTCCCCATGCTTGGCTCATATGCTGCCTCCCAGTTGTAATCTTTTCAAACCCTTTACATTGTTTATACCCACCTGAAAATCCTGTTTTTCAGAAGACTTAATGCAAGTCTGTGGTTCATAGAATTCCTGCGTTTTTGATGAAAGTCTAGATTCTTTCCATGGAGAAATCGAATTTTTCCTATTTATACTGCCTCAAATACTATTCTTACAAACTTGATTGATAAGGATACATTTCTTAAGTCAAAACATTCATCAGAAAGAATAAGAGAGAATAGAGTTTTAGAGACAGGGTCAGCAGCAGCTACTGGTGAAGTAACAGAGAACTTCGGAATCAGAAAAGCAGCAATTAGAAGACAATGTGGAGAGAGGTGGGAGGCTTTGGCCCTGGCACCAGGCCACGCTAAGTCAGATCCCAGCTCTGCCACTTCAACTCGCTGGATGACCTTGGCAAATTATATAGCCTCTCTATACCTTAGTTTCTTTCTTAGTAAATTGGGGCTGATAAGATAAGGAAAGGAAACGATCTCTACAAATACTAGACACACAATAAGCACTCATTAAATATTGGCAATTGCAGGTGACCTTTGAACAATGTCAGGATTTGAGGTGCTGACCACAACCCAGCTCCCACACAGTCAAAACTCTGCATGTAACTTTTGACTCCCCAAAACTTAACTCCTCGTAGCCTTCTGTTGACTGGAATCTTTAAATAATGGTTTGTTGTAAAATAATAACATATATAGTTGAATAAAGCCTGCTTTGTATGTTATATGTTATATGTATTATATACTTTATTCTTATGATAAAGTAAGCCAGAGAAAAGATAATGTTATTAAGAAATTATAAGAGATCATTATATAGGTGGTCACCCTTTGTTTCTTCATGATAAGTAGGGTGCGGAGGAGGAGGAAGCCGAAGACCGGGGACAGAGACAGAAGAAACTCTGCACATAAGTAGACTAGGGAAATTCACACCCTCATTCCTCAAGAGTTAAACGTATCATCTAATATGTACTAATCTGCATATCCCAGGAACTTAACAAGTTCTTAGACATTTCTAAAGGTCAGCGTCTTATATTCCAGCGTAATATAATTCATGAAGAGATATTACATTTGGAAGAATGTAAAGGAGAACAGCTGAGTAGCCAGGTTTATTTTGGAGGCCATCAGCAGTGGGTGGGGTCACCACCAGCGTGAGGATGCACACTGTAACTGCACTGTCAGGAGTAGGAATTTTTTTTTTATTAAATCATACATGTATACATTAATGCATTTATGGGGTACAATGTACTGATTTTATATACAATTTGGAATGCTTACATCAGACTGATTAACATTGCCTTCACCTCACTTAATTATTGTGTTCAGACATTTATACTCTACACTTAATAGATTAGACACATACCCTTGCAATATGTACCATAGGTGTGTTATGTGAGCAACAAACTTGTTGGTCAGTGGAAGGGTTAGTACCCATTGCCAAATGATTGTGCACTAAGAAAACAAGAATGATATATAAACGCTTTCATGGCTGGTGAAAGATGAATGGGGTGCTTACACAAGGCTCTCGAGACAGACTGAGTGAATGAAAAGACTACATTGACTACGATATTGTGTTTGGAGAAACAGGTGAGGTGGCCAAGGGCTGTCAAATAATGAATAATATATTAATAGAGGTGGTATCGTATTATTGTTAGTGATCCCTTTGCTTGCTGTTAGCTAAGGCAGTAACTTTTTCTCTATACAAGGATTTCTCGACCTGTGAGATTTCTTTTTTGCCTTCCATGGTGTACTTTTCCATGCCGTGTACAAAGGTGTCATGATTTCTTTAGTAGGAAATCTATTATTGTCGTCCCCTAGAAGTTATTTTTTAGCTTATCCAAGAGATATAAATTTACTTTTGCATCTCTATGTCATGGTTGTTAGTTCCCTACTCTTAGTTGATATAAAGCTGCAGCGTTTTGTAAATTGTTTGCCAAACATCCTTCTTCATCTTCAGCAATGGACTCTGGCCCACTGGACTGTTCTGTCTTGTAAGCAATTTTTATTTGGGTGAGTCCCTCATCCCTTACAGTTCTTTTCATACACCTTTATTTATTGACAAATGAAGACTATTCCACCTAAAACTTTGTTGTGTCCTGCATGTTTGATAATTGCACTGAAGCTCAGAAAGAAATAACAATATCCTTCCTTTCAGACACAATTTCCTCCAAATTAGCCATCCAGTTCAGATCAGAGTTGAGCTTTTCAAACTCTGATCTTTGACAGTGTAGCTGTCAATGTAATATAAATTTTTGCCTAGTTCTAAATGCATGGGTCATAAAGTTGAAATGTTTAGTTACTACAGGCAGAAAGAGAATTTGCTTACCGTAGAAATGTTGTGGTTCTAAATGCCTATGTACAAAACAAGTGAGGTATCTCTCTTTTCTTTTTCTTACCTTAATATTTGGGATTATCTTATTCATATGAATTTGTCTTCTACATTTTTATTCAGTGGCTTTCTTATATACATTTGGAAACATAATAGTAATATTTCCTAAAACATTCTCTGATATGTTAGTATAATTATTTATTATTATACCAATTAGACAATGTTACAAACATGCTGAAATGAGCACTTTTATGGATAACTCCTTTTCCTTTGTTAAAATTATTTCTATTAAACAGAGTCATAGAATTAGGATTACTTGGTTGAAGAATACATTTTAAAGTTCCTTGTATATACATTGACTAACCCCTTTTCAAAAAGATATGTATGATCTGGCTGTGGATAAAAGTGAAAAAGCAGCCCAATCTCAAAAAGAAAAAAAAAAAGATATATGTGAGATGCTAATCACAGTGGAACTGCATCAGATGGAGACTGGATGCCTCCGCTGACATCTTCTGCACGTGAAGGACACAAGTAAAGCTGAAAGACGACCTTCGGAATGGGAAAATACATTTGCAGGGTATGAATCTGACACAGAGTTGATAACTAGACTCTATAGAGAACTCAAATTAATCAACAAAACATGACCCAACATCCCATATATCACTGAGCAAGAGACATGAATAGAACCTACCCTAAAGAAGACAGATGAATGGCTAACATGAAAAAATGCTCATCATCCCTAATCATCAGAGAAATTCAAATTCAAACCACTCTGGGCTATCACCTAACCCCAGTAAGATTAGCCCACATCATAAAGTCTCAAAGCTGCAGAGGCTAGCATGGATGTGGAGCAAATGGAACACTTTTACATTGCTGATGGGACTGCAAACTAATACAACTTTTTTGGAGGAAAGTATGGAGAATCCTCAATGAACTCAAATTAGAACTCCCATTTTATTGTGCAATCCCATTACCGGGCATCTACTCAGAAGAAAAAAGTTATTTTACCATAAGGACATTTGCACTAGACTATTTATTGCAGCTCAATTTACAATCACCAAAGTGTGGAAGAAAATCAAATGCCCACCAACCCAGGAATGGATTAACAAACTGTGGTATATGTACACCTTGGAATACTATGCAGCCATTAAAAGAGATGGAGACTTTGCATCTTTTTATATTAACCTGGATTGAGATGGAACACATTCTTCTTCAAAAGCATCACAAGAATGGAGAAGCAAGAATCCAATTTACTCAATTCTAACATGAAGGCAATAGGTGACAATGGGGAAGTAGGGGAATTAGGGATGGAGGTGAGGGAAAGAGAGGGGGGGATGGGAATTACGGTGTATGGCACACCTCTTAGGAGCAGGACACAATTACAAGAGGGACTTTACCTAACAATTGCAATCAGTGTAACCTAGTTCTTTGTACCCTCAATGAATACCAAAGAATTAAAAAAAAAAAAAAAGATATGTAAAAAGATACATGAATCTATAACTTTACCTTTAAGTTAAAAAATTATATATTTCTTTTTACCCTTGAAAATTTTGTTCTTATTTTAAAATATACTTATTAAATATACTTATTAAAATATACTTATATTCTTATTAACTTTAATGTTATAAATAAATAGCATTCTGTTTGACTTTGTTTAAAACAGATTTACTTCAGTTAAGTAACTTCATTTAGGACTAAATTGGGATTGAAGGAAAAAGGAGTTTCCTAAAATACATCTATGGGAAAATAGGACTTTACAACTATATCTTTTTACTTTGTGTAAGTAAAATGCAAAATCTTGGAATATAGTTGTCTCACTCAAGTGCTTTTCTATAGGTCCAATCTGTGGGGTTGCTACCCAACGGAGACGTCTCGATGAGGAAGGCTTTATACAACAAACCAGTAACAACAAAAACAAACATCTTAGCTAAATTTATTTAGTGTTGTGTGTCAAATGCTGTTCAGGATTTTATAAATATCCATATAATCATCCCAATCATGTTTGAAGCAGGTAAATTTCTCATTTATATATTTTTAAACTGAGTTGGGAGAAATACTTGCCAAACTGACCAGTTGGGAAGTAGATGAGCTGGAATTTTAACCTAGAATGTCTGACCACAGAACCTCCACTTCCAGCCACTGCACTGTGATGCTGTTGCATTCTCTTTCAGTGGGATCCAAAGTAGAGTTTATTTATATTAAACTCTAGTCTATGTAAAGATCTTTCCCTCCTTCACTAAGTAATACTATTTACTCCAAGTCATTTATTTATTAGCACTTGCTATGTGCCACATAGTGTATAAGCACCTCAACATATTTTTACCTAACACTTAACACCTGTGTATTCCAGGTACAGTGCTAGAAGCTAAGGCTATAACTGGCTGGGGTTCATTTGTGTTGCGTTGTTTAGTTTTGTTTTAATCAAGGTTGGGAACCAACATGAGAAACACTTTAATGAGTGCAGGACATTGCTCTGGGATGGCCAAATAAAACTTCACAAAAGCAATGCCATTTAATTTAAATAGAGTTTTGCAGGATACTTATATGCAAAGAAGATAACATTGGATATGTGTGTGGGGAGGGGGTGGAAACATATTAAAATTCACAGAGGTTTTAAAGAATGTAATGTTTAGCAATCTCCTACAAGTGATTAATATTCCATTTGGATGAGATAAAATGGAGAAAAAATAGTCCAGGGCAAGAATGTGAAGGATTTTGTCTATGCTAATAAGTTTGGACTTCATCCTGCAGACCAGAAGTCATAGTTCAAATACCCACAGGTGCCAGACAGATGCAGTCCGGAGGGACTCAGACCAGGTGACCACCAGTACAGAACTGTGGGCTCTGTAAAACCCAGAAGGCACACACCACAGCAGAAGAGAGAGGGGCCTCTCAGCTCATTTAAGTTGCATCCAGGATTCCAGACTATTATGTTTTTCATGCAAATTTATAAATCCAGGTTTATTATGTGAAATCTCTAAATTTTCAGTCTTGGCAATGAAGATTGAAAATGATCATAAAACATGGTTTAGTCAATAAAAGCATAAATTCTGTTTTTGGATTGTGTGGGTAGGCCAATGATAGAAGGTACCAAGCAGGAGAATGACACGGTCAGATTTGAGCATCAGACAGTCCACTCATATGGATAGTTACTATTTTTATTTTATTGTTTAATAAACAAAAATTATATGTATGTATATTGTACAATGTGGTATTTTGAAATACATATATGTAGTGGGGTGGCTCAATTGGGCTAATTAATCTACACATTACCTCATACACTTATCATTTTTGTGGTGAGAACACTTAAAATCTCCCTGGGAATTTTTCCAAATTTATGACAGGCAGTCCCTGGGTTACCAATGAGGTACGTTCTGTGGATTTGTTCTTGTCTTAAGTTGCATTTGTATGTAAGTTGGAATAGGTATATTTACATATTACCTTCAAAAGCATCCATTTGTAAGTGTGAATTATACATCAGTTGGATATATGTAACTTGGGGACTTACTGTAATAGCCTCCATTTGCAAGTGTAAATTGTAGGTAAGTCAGATGTTTGTAACTCAGGGGCTGCCTGTCCATTGTTATTAACTGTAGTCACTACGTTGCACAGTAGATCTCTGGAACTTATTCTTCTTACCTAATTGTAATTTTATAACGTCTTCCAACCACATGCTCACCTCTTTACCCCCTGGCACCCACTATTCTACCCTCTACTTCTATGAATTCAACTTTTTTTTATATTTACATACAAGTGTGATCATGTAGCATTTGTCTTTCTGCGCATAGCTTATTTCACTTAGCAAAATACCTTACAGATCCATCCAGGTTAGAATGACAGGATCCCTTCTGTTTTAAGGCTGCAGAATATTCCATGTGTATATACATACTACATGTTTGTTATTCATTCATCCACAGACAGACACTTTGGTCAATCTCATTTCTTGACTCCTGTGATTAGTGTGGTATTTGAATGGACAAGTGATGGGATATGGGAAGGAATTGAACTTGACTGAGGGGAAAGGGTGATAAGCTGTTAGAAAGGGAAAAGTCAGTGAGACATCAGGTGGGAGACATGGGAAACTGGTGAAGTGCCACGGGCTGGTAGGAAACTCGGGATGAGCAGGTTTGAGGTAGGGTGACAATGAGTTTGGGTGACACTAGCGACCTTAAGGGTCTCTCAGGCTGTTCAGGTGAAATAATTTTAACTTGTATAACTTTCTTAACAAGGCTACAAGGTAGGTCATATTAGCCCTGTTTTTAACAGTGTAGAGATCAAAGTCCAGAGAAGTTAAAAAAAAAAAAAAAAAAAAAATCGCCCAAGCCCTCTCAGCTGATTACTGGCAGAAAAGAAATTGGTAAGTGACCATTCTAGTCAAAATTTTCAGATAAGACCAGGATCTTTTGGAATTCCTGTCAACTGTTTATCATTTCCTTATTTTAGTTTCTAAGTACTCTTATCTTACAGGAAAATACAGAACACTCAAAAGTCACGACTTTAGACTTGAAGAGAAAATTTAAGAAAGTCAACAGGAGTCATTGGGAAATGATTGGGTATTAACAAATGAACCAAAATAGTGAAGATATCTGCATCCCCATCCACACGGTACACATGTACCCCCCGGAAGTGGTGACCTGTATAAACATACCCCTAAGTTAGAAAAAAGTTAATGTGAAAACACATTTGATTTTAGGTATATCCCAGGTTATTTAAGAGTAGAAAAGCTAGTTCAAAAGGGTACAAAAATAAAACAATATTTCTTAACAAAAGTAATCCCAATAAAATATCATCTACCTGCTTTCATCATGATTGTTTGCTGCTTAAAATGTTCCCATCTCTATATCTAGGCTAAAAATGTGTCTTTCAGGTAAGTTGATGACACATGTTTGAAATTATGCACCACGTCTGTTGGGAAAACAAGTAAGTGTAAGAAAGAATCCCTTAGTTTTAGTTGCAGTGTTACCATCCCAACCCTCTTCCCCACACCCAACTAATTCAAGCCAAAATTATATATACATGACTCAGCCCTTTCTCACTGATAAAAATTTCTTGGCATATCCAAAGGGTCACTTGCCACAAAGTTATCATTGACTTTGCTCCTGCTTATCAATAATATCTGCACCATGCCTGGTCACACAGGCTCCTTCCTAAAAATAGTTCTTATCACCTGCCCTAGAGCAAACATGCATCTGCCTACAACAAGTATTTCCCCAGCAACATGAATTCCCATGAAAATCAAATAAAATGTAAATTGAAAACAGAATTTATTGAATTTTAGAACTATCACCTTAGTGCTTTTAAGTCTTAGAAACATGTTAGTTATTACAATGGTTCTTTCCTGTTTGAACCTGAGCACATTTTTTGAATCATCAGTCAGATGCAAGGAGGATATAGTGTCGGTGTCCATGATTTTTCTGTGGCCACAGGACTGTCGCTTGATTACCTCTTGGGTAGTTATGGTCCTCTAGAATGACTGACATAAAGCAAACAAATGATATTGCTTCCTCGAGGGAGAGGGCTGAGTAATCATCACACTTAACAACTGCTGTTCTGCTTTCTGGCTGTCTGGATATCGTGTGTGCCACGACATCATTTCCTCTGTGGTTTCCTGATGCGGAAAACCTTTCCTGGTTAAACTTGTATCATACTGTATCGAGGATGATAACGAGTCAAACATTTTTGGCATGCATGATTTCATTAAAGAAGAAATTGTTGAGGAAGCAGATGTTAATGCTTTGTTCCATCCTGCTGTCCTGCATATTTCTGTGGACTTACTAAAGGAAAGCTTTGCTATGCCAAATAAGGAGATGCCTTGTTGCAATTAGATCCAAAAGGGGATTTAATTTCAATAGCGTTTACAACACACTACCATCAAAGAGGAAGTCCTCCATAAAGTATTACTTGCACCTTACTGTACCTTGACCTTCTTAGATAGAACTTGTGCCAACAGAAAAAGTAACAAATTGCTAATGGCTACCATTTGCAACATTCTGTGTCCTCAGTGACTCTTTCTCCTTATGTCTGTGTTATACCCAGATCAGTGTGAAGTGTGCTGAACACTTTCGAGACAGCATGGAGTGGAAAATCATAGGCTCTGCTCTTGGATACGCATGCTTCCCCTCTATTTATAATATTACCCAAGTAACTTCACCTCCTCCAATCTGTTTCTTCATATATAAAATAGAGATAATAGCACCATTTCATTGGGTCTCAGTATGGATGAAATGAGCCAGAGTGTGCAAATTGCCCCCTGGATCGCAGGAAGGTGCCAAGTACTATCCTCTCACACACAAACTGTCCTCTCTTTACACTCATGCTGATTAGATTGTCTAATCCCAACGTGTCATTTAGAAAGCACTGCCTGCTCAGAGAGTCCACATACATATTTTTTGTTATGCTGTACTTTTGTCCAAATGACTTTTTTTCTCCTCAGGGTCTTTTGTTCAGTCCCTGAAATACTAAAATGGTTGGCAGCGTTCCACATTTAAGTGATGACTTCTTAATCAACAAACATTGATTAAGATAATCCAATGGCTTGTCTGTTGTACTGGACTTCCCAATCCTTGGAGAGTCTGGAATCTTCAGACTCACTTGGGAAGAGAGGACTAAATCCAATCAGAAAGATTACACAGTTACAACCTCCTGACCTGTTTTTAGGACTAATCAAAATAGTAGATCAGATACCATGGAAAAGAGAATTCATGATCTGATACACAGATCTGAATAATTAATTAGAATTCAACCCAGAGAGACAGAAATAAAACAAGTATAAGAGATGCACAGACAAGACATACAGAGTGATCACATCTAGCAGTAGCTGGGATATGTCTACTATGTGTCTGATTAGAGTGCCAGGAGAGGCGAGAGAGAGTAGGTACAGGTAATATTTGTACACGGTTAGGAATGTCCCCATACTTTTGAAGATATAATTCCTTGTATTCAGGATACTTTTGAAGACATAATTCCTTGTATTCAGGAAGTCCTTAAAGATTAAATAGATGGAATAAAAACTAAATAGGTTAAATAAAAAGTAATTGAGGTCTAGACTATAGAAAATGAAAGCAAGATTTTTAAGTTAGCCAGAGAAAAAATACAGATTATTGACAAAGCAATGACAATTAGGCTTATGGCTGACTTACTGAGAGCAAAGTGAAAATCAGAAGACTGCAAAATAATATTATCAATGTGCCAACAGGAAACAACTATCAGTTGAGAAATGTAGCACCAACATAATTTTATTTCAGAAAGAATGCAAAATAAGTAATGTTTAGGAAAATAAAAACCAAAAGCATTTATCATCAACAGATGACTAAGGAAATTCTAAAGAACATTCTGCAGGAACAATGAATATAACCACTGAAGGAAGGCCTAAGATAAAAAACAAATGGTGGTCAAAAATTATAATAAATACATAGTGAGTTAAAAAGCATTGGGTTTTGAAAAACAGTATTGATAACACCCAACTTCCATATTTAAAAAAGAGAGAACCAAATACTGAACACAATAGCATATAACTGGTTCCCAAACTATGTGACATCCCAGTGAATACACAGGGCACTGTTGGGGTTCTCCAAGGAATCCCAGTTTGGAATGCCAGCTCAAGGCAGTTCACAGCTTCAACATTGACTCACACTACCCCTCTTTTGATTACATATCTTTGTCAAACTGGGTTTTCAATGGATGTTGCTAAGAAAAAAAGCAAGTACCAAGAGAAAATCAATATGAAACAAGAAATATGGACGGAGGTATCCGATTTAATTTCAAGACTTAAGAATTTGTGCAGTACCTAACAGGTGCACAAATATTGTAAGAAAGTAATTGTGTTTAAGAATGAAGTAAAGATACTATTTTTCCTTTTAATTTGTGTCTAATTACTTTTTTCAAACGACTACTTATTAGGACATAAATGTACATAAGTTGTTTTCATCTAATTAATAAACAAAATTACTTAATAAACAAAACTAAGCATTTTCTTTTTTTGCCAAGGGGTGCTGTGAAAAAATTATGGAGACACAAAGAATCCTGGGAACCAAGACAGTCTGGAATCACATGGCACACATAGGAGAAGTTGGTAGGACAGTAATTGGATAGGTATTGGTCACATTTTAGTTTTATTAAGTTAAATATACATGTTAAAATTTCTGGAGGAAAATAATAGGAAAAAGAGTATATATATTACAGATTAGTGAATGTGGGAAAAATTGTGTGTGTGAGAACAATCAATCTCAAAAAAGTTGGAATTTTTTTATAGTAGACAAAAAGTACGCACTAAATGTTAAAATGAATTCAGATGTATGATATGTAAATGCAGCAAATTCTCCAGTTAAAAGCCAAAGATATGATAGAATATATTCTGCAATTTTCTATTTTCAAGAGACACTTGAACTTAAAATGTAGAAAGATTGAATATGTCATCACAAAATGATATGAGATGAACATACAAATCAAACTTAACATAGTGTAGCTTTAGTAATGTTAGTACATATTTTAAAAGAAAATATATTATTGCTATACAAGTTACCTCACAGCAATAAAATTTATAATTCATTCCAAAAGATATAATTATTCTAAAATTGTATGATAAGTAATTAATAATTTTAAGACAATAAATCTGACAATTTAGTGTGGAGATAAAATTCCTAGAAAATCAGATTATTGAAACTCAGAAAAAAAGAGAAAATCTGAATTATCCTATATCCAGTAAAAATTAATAATTAAAAACCTTATCACATTTATTAACGATCAGTTTCAGATTCTTTGCAAGTGAGTTTCCAATAGCTATTGAAGAATAAAATAATTTCAATCAACACATTTTCAGAAAATAGGAAAAGAAGGATCATTTTAACTTACTTTTTTTTTTTTTTTTCTTTTTTTACAGTTTTTGTCTGGGGCTGGGTTTGAACCCACCACCTCTGGCATATGGGGCTGGTGCCTACTCCTTTGAGCCACAGGGGCTGCCCCTCATTTTAACTTACTTTATGAAATAAAGTTACTCTTGAGTCTAAAACCAAACAAAGGCAATACAATAATGGAAAATTATAGGCCAACATCATTTATGAAAATAGATGCAATAAAAATTTAAACAAAACATTAGCAAACAGAACTCAAAAATAAGTGATCTTGAAATAGAAGTTTGTTTAAACATTATAAAATATATTAATTCCTCATGTTAGCAGCAAAGTTAAATATCCTCTGAATAGATGGATAAGAAGCGTTTGCTAAAAGTAAACATCTATGGTGAAAGTTCTCATCAAAGTAGGAGTAGATTCCTTAACTTGATAAAGTATGCCCATAATACCTTGGCACAAGCATACTCAATGATGAAACATTAAATACATTTTCTTTAAAATTGAAAACAAGATAAAGTGTTTTGTACTAACACTCCATTCATCAATATCTTAGTGGTCCTAGCCAGCAACATAATCTGAGAAAAAGATATAAGAATTGAAAAGGAAAAGCTAAACTATAATTATTCAGAAGTGATATAATTAATTCTGTAGAAAATGCAATGTAACCTGCAACTGAAGTATGAATAAATGTTTGCCAGACACAAAATCAGACTTTAAAAGTTAATGTTATTTTTATATGCTAGCAATGCACATAAAGTTTTATTTTATTTTTTAAAAAAAAAGATCCACTTCACTAACAGCTAAGTAGCATGCTTTTTCTTAGGGATGAATGTAACGAAGAGTATACAAAGTTCTTATAAAAATTCTTATGCTTTATAAAAATATTAAAAAATGATGTAAATAGAAGTTACTAAGGTAAATTTTTAATGGGTAGTAAGATAATATTGTAAGAATATTTTTTTCTTCAATAGGATTTTCCTGGAACTTGACAGGCTGAGATCTTGCCAAATGAAATCCTGATACTTACTGTAAAGCAGAGTGGTGTTGGCCACAGAGTAGACAAATAAACCAAAGAGCCCAGAAGTAGCTCCAAAATGTATAGAAATTATATACAACTGAGGAGGGATTGTGGATTTATGAGAAAAGAAAGGCCTCCCTAAAACTTATTTCAAGGGGAAAAGATGAAATTGAGTCCTCTGTCACATCATACATACAACATAATTCCAGAGGTTTGTTTTTGGTTTTTTTTTTTTTTTTTTTTTTTTTTTAGACTTAAAAATATATTACAAATTTTAGGTTTCAATTTTATAAAATACCGGGTAAAGTTACCATTTTATAATA
>CAUYPK010138823.1:0-34074 GCA_963574355.1 Loris lydekkerianus
TGGGTCGATGGGCACTTGGGCTTCTTCCATGACTTAGCAATTATGAATTAGGCTGCAATAAACATTCTGGTACAGATGTCTTTGTTATATTGTGATTTTTGGTCTTCTGGGTATAAACCTAGTATTAAATAATCTCTGAGAAGACCAACTCACCACTCCCATGGTTTCCCTCAACTCTCACCTTAGAACAGACATTTACCTCTCACCTAGCACCTAATGGTAGTAGCATAGGATGGGTTAAGTTCTTGACTCTACTCAGGCAAAAGACACAAAGTACTAGTCCTTTTAGGACTAGAATACTTATTGATAACAGGAAATGAGAGTGCATGGGTAAGCGAGACCAGAAGACTTACTGGCCTTAGATGACCTGCAATCTGAAAGCCAGATTTCTAGAGCCTGTTTATCTCCCCTAACTGAAGCTTCATGCCTGTTGATTAATAACTCCCCCTCGGCCCCTCCCAACAGCCTCCTAATTGTATGCACTGATTATTTTAGATGTCACATATAAGTGGAGTGATGTAGTACTTGTCTCTCTGTGCCTGGCTTACTCTACTTGGTTTAAAATTTTGTAAGAGGCTAGATCTCCTATGAAGTGTTCTTATCACAATAAAATCAAATAACAAAAGCCAAGAGTTCTCAACAGCACCAGGGAGAAAAGCAGGAGAGCATGAGTGTTTTGAAGTCTATAAAAGTTAGCATAAACCCCACCTTGAACCATGCAGCCACTCATTAGCCAGTCACTCTCATTAATTTCCTAGTTTACTGAAGAGACAAAAATGGCTCAGATAAGTAACATAACCTACAGAAGGTCCCCTTGCTGAGAGCCCTGACAGAATTGTCCTGTCTCCTCAAGTGTTGACATACCCATCACTGTTAGCTCACTTGAGGCTTTAGCTATGAGAATAAGCAACTTACAGCACCCCCTTCCCACCCCCACCAGCACTAAGAGACAGGGCTTGAGAATAATTTTTCTTCATATGTGTATTAGTCAGCTCAGGCTGCCATGATGTAATGCCACAGATTGGGGTGACGGTGGTGCATAAACAACTAAAATTTATTTTCTCATAATTTTGGAGACTAGAAGCCCAAGATCAAGGTGTCAGCATATTTCTTCTCCTGAGGCCTCTCTCTCTGGCTTGCGAATGGCTGTCTTCTCACTGTGACCTCACTTGGCCTTTCCACTGTGCGCCCACACGCCTGGTGTTTCTTCCTCTTGTTATGGGGACATCAGTTATAGTCGATCAGGGCTCCACCTGTCTGATCTCATTTAACCTTAATTACCTTGTTCAAGGCCCTATCTCCAAATACATGCACGTTCTGAGAAACTGGAAGTTAAGGTTTCCACAGATGAATTTCCAGGGGACATAGTTCTACCCATCACACATGGAAACTGTGACAAGTAGTCATAAAGAATGTTCGTTCCCACCTCACCCTGTCTCCGTGAAACGACATGTCATCCCTTCCCCACTCCCTGCCTCACAAAACCTTTCCCCCCACCCTATACTCATCACTGCTACTTCCATTAAGTCGCATCTCTTTTGCTCTTTTCCTTCAATCCTCTAATACCCCATCCTCTCAGTTCTGTGTGATCCTGTCTCCTGCATGCCACCTCTGTCTTCTGCATGTCACCTCGGTCCCCTGCATGCCACCTCTGTCTTCTGCACATCTTTTTCATATGTGGGCTTTATCCCCACCCCCAGCAACCCTATTAGTTCCTTAAGGACAAAGACTGAATCTTGGCTCCCAATAACAAACAGCAAATGTCTGGGCACGATGGACTCTTATGCTGACACCACTTTACACCCTGTTTAATGACACGAAATGACAGCAAATGTCACAGCACTTGAGAAATGTTGACTCAGTGACTGCCAAGGGACAGGAACAGGGTCATCTCATCCTTCTTTCTGCCACTTTTTTTAGTCTTTTTCAAACACCATGGAAAAGGTCTTGCTCTCTGCTTCTGTTAAACTGTTCTATTTTCTACCCTTACACTCTAGGCAGTGAGAAACTCAAACAAGAATAAAGGGCATTTATATCACTCGGAAAGGCTGAGGGGTTTGTGTGTGTGTGTGTGTGTGTGTGTGTGTGTGTACGTGTACGCTCGTGCTGCTCTGGGGCTCTCGCTTTCCCAGCTAAACAGCTCAACAGCAGAAAATGAAACTAGAAATAAGGAATAGGGGAAGGAAAGGAACGAGAATAAAAGGAGTGAACAGAAGTGAAAAATGAGCAAACATTGTAGCTGCCGCTGATGTTACCCCTGCAAGAACAGGAAGGAAGCTTTATTTAACAAAATACCTGTAAATATAACCGTTTTCTGGACAATGCTCCCAATGGGAGCTGAAAGAAAGAGTGAGCCCTTTTATTTTTTCATGATCACGTTAAAAGTGTAACTTCATCATCTGGCTCCTTATCAGCCCAAGAATGAGGGCAGCAAGTGCCTAGTAGTTTATTTTTATTTCTGTATCATCTCCCCGATCCCAGAGGGAGCCCAGCTGGCTTATTTAAGACCACACCATGAGACTGTTAAACTCGTGTGCGCCCAAGGAACCCTTCCTGTCTTTTGTAGGGTGGAGAGAAAACCCAAGCTGACCCCCTTAGCTCAATGGCCCTCATCTTCCAGCTGGTAAGCAGTTTAATGATAGCTATGAACAGAGAAGCAGCTCGATTACATCCTTAAATCCAATGAGCAAATTCAGTAATTTCACCTGGCTCGGTGAGCTTATCTGTTGCCAAATAACAGTTCCTGATGTATTCCCTGAACATAAGACTTCGCATGAGGGATAGTGGGCCTTTTCCATGGAAAAAATATTATTTATGGTTTCAGGAGCTCCATGATCCGGGGACAAGACTAATTCAGTAATATGTCAGTATTTTATTGCTGCCTCGGAAATTACTACAAACTTGGTGACTTAAAATAGCAGTCACTTATGAGCTCATAGTTGTTTTTCAAAAGTGCAGCGTGGTGCCACCGGCATCTCTGTTCAGGGTCTTACAAGGCTAAAATCAAGTTGTCAGCTGAGCTACATTCTTGTCTGGAGGCCCAGAGTTCTCTTCCAAGTTCCTATGGTTGTGGAAGAATTCAGTTCCTCGTAGTTACAGGACTGAGATCCCCATTTCCTTGGTGGCTGTCAGACAAGAGGCCGCTCTCTGCTCCCAGAGGCCAGTCACATTATATTTTACATGGTGTCCTCCATATTCAAGCCTGCAATGGCACTTGAATTCCTTTGCATGCTTCAAATTTCTCAGATTCCCCCTTCTGCTGTTCCTTTCTACTACCAGTCAGAAAAAAGTGTTCTTCTTTTAAGGTCTTGGGTGATTCAATCAGGTCCACGAGGATAATTTCCCTATCTGAAGTCAACTGTGTCATATGCTGCAACCACCACAGGAGTAATATCTCAAAATATTAAGAGAGTGGAACTTGACTGGGGGTGGGGTGAACATTTTTAGATTCTGCCTACCACAAGTAATAAAAAGAAACTTGTATACGTGTGCACCCCCACACACTCTTTACCACTCCCTCATCATCACCCACAGATTTGCAGACCTGTGAGTCTGTGAATCAATACATACCCAGGAGCTCGCAATAGTTCCAATCTTTTCTTTGCTTGTCATCATTCTGGAAGGATCACAACATTCCCATTATTTCAGAAACCTGTATAGTCCTTGAGCTTAAAACATAAAAGAATGACTGAATTTATAGTTGTGGTAGAACACTACTTAGAGAAAAAAAAATTTCCTTTATGGTTTTCTGAGAGACTAGAAATCATTTTCTTTGGTTGATTTTTGCAATAGTGCTCAACAGAATGTAGCAGTGTGTGATGGCCATTGACATTTCCTGCGCTACCTGGAATCCCAAATATCTTTCAGTTGCTGATTTTGAAAATAATTCTGTTTATCCAAATGCTCACGATATTTCCATTGTTTAGAAATAAAAGGAGTTTCTGACTCCAGTTCCATCTGACCGTCTATAAAAATAGATGCAAACTCAGCATTTCCTTTTTTTTCTTTTTGAGACAGAGTCTCACTTTGTCGCCCTCAGTAGAGCACTGTGGCATCATAGCTCACAGCAACCTCAAACTCTTGGGCTTAAGCGATTCTCTTGCCTCAGCCTCCCAAGTAGGTAGGACTACAGGCACCTGCCATAGTGCCTGGCTATTTTAGAGAGGAGGTCTCACTCTGGCTCAGGCTGGTCTCGAACCTGTAAGCTTGGACAATCCACCCGCCTTGGCCTCCTAGATTGCTAGGATTGCAGGCGTGAGCCACTGCGCCCAGCCAATAGATGCAAATTCAAAGAGAAGATAGTGCATGTGATTGAAGACACGGAAGCAAGACTGGTTAGAGGTAGTGGTGCAGGTGAGGATGAGGTCAGGTAAGGTGTTAATATCTATGCATTGCTATAAAGATTTACAGAAGAGGGTGGCGCCCGTAGCTCAGTGGGTAGGACGCCAGCCACATACACAGAGGATGGTGGGTTTGAACCCAGCATGGGTCAGCTAAAATCAACAACCACAACTACGGGGTAAAAAAAAAAAAAAAAAAAAAAAAAAAAAAACAGCTGTTGGGGGGGTGCCTGTAGTCCCAGCTACTCGGGAGGCTGAGGCAAGACAATAGCTTAAGCCCAAGAGTTGGAGGTTGCTGTGAGCTGTGATGCAATAGTACTCTACTGAGGGTGACACAGTGAGACTCTATCTCCAAAAAAAAAAAAAAAGAAAAAAAAAAAAAAGAAAAAGATTTACAGAAGAAAAGAGAAATGCATTATTTTTAAGAACTAAATAGGAATGGAAAATAAACATGATTATATTTGGGTGGTAGTATGTCAGCAATGCAAATTATAAAAGTCCTCAAAATTTAAGGTGCATGAGAATTTTAGGTTTTTACTTTCTAAAAGCAAAGGGGGAGGGGAGGAAGATCAATTATAAAGGATGACCCCTATTTATACCTCTGCCACACATCAAAGTTATGCTTTACATCAATCACAGTGTGTATGTACATAGACTCCTTTGAGCTTCCCATTCCCTGTAAACAGAATAGCAATGAAAAAAAGAAAACACTCTTTCCAAATTTGCTAATTGAAAACAACCCTACTCTGGCAAGAGTTCAGAGTAAGGAAAGACAATTGTGTTGTTCATGAGTTAATGTTCTAAAGGACCGCTGACTCAGACCTAAAAGTATAGTGTGGAGATAGATGTGCTCCCTTAGGCTGAGAGAACGGAAGTGTGAAAGAGTTTAGAGAGCTGTGGGGAAGTTGAGTGTCAGAGAGGAGGCAAGCTTGCATAACAATGAGAAAGGGCCTTTTTTCCTAAATTGTTTGCCAAAGAGTTCAGAATTTGGTTCAGGATCCTGGAATGCTTCTGAGTCAGAATTTTGTATAAATAGTGATAGCATGTCTAACCTAAAAAAGAAAGGTGAAGTGCATAAAATTCAGACAAAACGAACTTTGCATTTTGGGGGACAAGGGAGCTGAGACAGAGTGGGGCCATTAAACTGGGGCTATGGAAGTATTATATGGAAATTTAATGAACCCATGAAAGCTGTAACAGCATAATTTACCTTTAAAATTACAATAAGCTGAATTCACAGTAGAGATCATGTACCTTTAATTTCCTTAATTGGTGTTTACCTTGAACCCTGAGATTCTTTTTTTTTCCTTTGAGAATAAGATGGAGTCACTCAGTCTAGGGCTGAGAATCCCAAGATTCTTATTCAGATTAGAAGTAAAGCTTACTTTCCATATCCTTGGGTTCTTCATCCATGGATTAAACTAATTACAGATCAAAAATATTTGGGGAAGGGTGGTGCCTGTGGCTCAAAGGAGTAGGGCGCCGACCCCATATGCCGGAGGTGCCGGGTTCAAACCCAGCCCCAGCAAAAAACTGCAAAAAATAAATAAATAATAATAATAGAAATTAAAAAATATATTTGGGGAAAAAAGCCCATCTGTAACCAACATGTCTAGATTTTTTTCTTGTCATTATTCCCTTAACAATACAGTATAACAACCATTTATACACCATTATTTTGTACTAGGTATTATACATAATCTAGAGATGATTTGAACTATACAGGAGGATTTAAGTAGGTTATGTAAATACTGTGCCATAAGGGACTTGAATGTCCATGGATTTTGGTATCTGGGGAGGTTACTGGAAACAGTCCCTTGCAGTTACTGAGGGACAACTGTGTAGCCTGGGCTCTCTGAATAGTGGAACGTGATAACCTAGTGGTGATGCCTGGCCAATCAATAATCCAAAATTCTTCAGGAGTTTATTGCAATACAAATCCCTAAGCTGTGACATAGACCTATTGAGCCAAAATGTCCACAAACACTGTTGAAGAAAAGCACCACGGAGGCTATAAGGCTGTTCTTTGAAGGCCTGACCATTCATTTTAGTTTGCAGGTCCAGTATTGTAATTGTTCTTTTCAGATAAGGAAGAAGAGACCCAGGTTAAGAGGCTTGCCCCAAATCACACAGTTAATTAGCAGCAGAGCCAGGTAGGAACCTGTGTCTCCTGGCCTTTTTGTCAGCTTTCATTTCTAGGTTCTTGACTGTATGTTATTGTAAGATATTATTGAATACGGCAAGGATTGAAGAAAATGGGATTAGAGGAAAGGCAAAGAGAGCCCCTCAGCACACTTATCACAAACACTAAATAGGGACGATCAAATAATAATGGTCAAAGTCATTGGTGATTTACTGTGCCAAGTAATGGATGAAAATCTAAAGAGTCATAAAACTGTGGCTATTTATAGTTACAGGTATGTTAATTTTACAGAGTTAATTTCATTGGATTGATGAAATAAAATACTTTATTAGATAGAACACACAGTCTTAGATGAGGATTTTGCTGGCTGAAAAGCAAGTACATTAACTGGTGTCACCTCTTAGTGAAAGTGCACATTTTATTTTTTGTGTTTTTATTTCAGATTAATCCGAGGTTACAAACGATTAGTTTGCATTGTTTGTGTTTACCAGGCGAAGTTGAAGTTGTAGTTGAGTCCTTCACTCAGGGGGTGTGCTATATAAACTTACATTGAACAGTATTCCTGATCTACATATACTATAGTTTATTAATAATTTAATGTGTTGATGGCATGTGGATTATTTCCACATCTTGGCAATTGTAAATTGAGCAACAATAAATATTCTAATGCAAATATCCTTATGGTAAAATAATTTTTCTCCTTCTGGGTAGATACCTAGTAATGGGATTGCGGGATCAAATGGAAGATCTACTTTTAACTCTTTGAAGATTATCCATACTTCTTTCCAAAGAGTCTATATTAGTTGTCAATCCCGCCAAAAGTATGTAAGTGTTCCCTTCTCTCCACATCCACCTGCAGCTTTGGGAATTTATAATGTGGGCTATTCTCACTGGGGTTAGGTGATATCTCAAAGCAGTTTTGATTTGCCTTTCTCTGATGATTAGAAACAATGAGCATTTTTTCATGTTTGTTGGCTATTTGTCTTCTTCAGAAAAGATTCTGCTCATGTTTCTTGCTCATTTATAAATGGGATTCTTTGCTTTTCTCTTGTGGATTAGCTTGAGTTCTCCGTAGATTCTAGTTATCAGACCTTTGTCAGAATCATAGCATGCAAATATCTTCTCCCGTTCTGAAGATTGTCTGTTTTAGTTATTGTGGCCTTAGCTGTGCAGAAGCATTTTAGCTTGATCATGTCCTGTTTATTTATTTTTGGTGTTGCTGCAATTGCCAAGGGGGTCTTCTTCATAAAAGCTTTTGCCAGACTAATATTGTCAAGAGTTTTTCCCACATTCTTCTAGAATTTTTATTGCTTGATGTCTTAAATTTAAATAATTTATCCAGTGAGAGTCAATTTTTATGAAGTAGTGAGAGGTGCAGATCTAATTTCAGTCTTCTACATATGGATAACCAGTTCTTCCAGCACCATTTATTAAATAGGATTTTTTTTCCCAAGGGCATGCTTTTATTTGGTTTATCAAAGATCGGATGGCAACATGCTTCTGGTTACATCTCTAAGTTCTCTATTCTGTTCCATAAATCTATGTCTCTATTTTTGTGCCAGTACTATGCTGTTTTGATCACTTGTAGTATAGCCCGAAGTCTTGTAACATGATGCCTCCAGATTTGTTTATATTTCTTAAGAATTGCATTGGCTATTTGAGGTTTCTTCTGATTCCATATGTAACAAAGTACTAGTTCTTCAAGTTCTTCAATATATGATGTTGGTACTTTGATGGGGATTGCATTAAATCTGTAGATTGCTTTGGGCAGTATGGACATTTTAACAATGTTGATTCTTCCTAACCATGAGCATAGTGTGTTCTTCCATTTGTTAACATCTTCTGCTATTCCTTTACTCAGGGTTTCACAGTTCTCTCCGTAGAGATCCTTCAAGTCATTTGTTAGATATATTCCCAGGTATTTCATTTCTTTGAAGCTACTGTGAAGGGTATTGTGTCTTTGATTTTATTCTCAGCATGACTGTTCTCGGCATATATGAAGGCTGCTGTTTATGGACATTTATTTTTTATCCCCAAACCTTATTGTATTCCCTGATCACTTCCAGGAGCCTCGTGGTTGAGTCCTTTGGGTTTTCTAAATATAGATACATGTCATCAGCAAAGACCAAGAGTTTGACCTCCCTGTCTCTGTTCGAATACTCTGATATCCTTCTTTTGCCTAATTGCATTGGGTAAAACTTTAGCACTATGTCGAATAGTACTGACTATTCAATCATACTCATCCTTGTCTGGTTCCAGTTCTAAGTGCAAATGCTTTCAGTTTTATTCCATTCAGTAAGATATTGACTGTGGATTTGTTATGAATAGATTCTATTAGTTTAAGAAATGTCCCATCTATGCCTATTTTCTTAACCGTTCTTCTCAAAAAAGGAGATTGAATTTTGTTGAATACTTTTTGTGTGTCTATTGAGAGTCCTTTGTTTTTGCTTCTATTTATGTGGTGAATTACATTTGTGGATTTACACCTGTTGAACTAGTCTTGCATCCCTGGGATAAAGCCCACCTGATCATGATGTATAAATTTTGCTAATGTGTGACTGTATTCTGTTTGCTAGGATTTTCTTAAATATTTTTGCATTACTATTCTTTAATGATACTGGTTGGTAGTTTTCCTTTTTTGTTGGGTCCTTTCATGGTTTTGGTGTCAGGGTAATATTTGCTTTGTAGAAGGATTTGGGGATGTTATCATCTTTATCAATGTTTTGGAATAGGTTTTACAATGTAAGTATGAGCTCCTCTTTGAAGATTTAGTAGAATTCTGGTGTAAAGCTATTTGGTCCATGACTTTTCTTTGTTGGAAGATTTTTTATTGTTATTGAAATTTTGGTGTTTGATATTTGTCTGTTCAAAATTTCTAGTTCTTTCTGGTTGAGTTTAGGGAGGTGGTGGGATTCCAGGTATTGGCCCATCTCCTCCACATTTTCAAATTTCTGGAAATATAATTTTCTATAGTGGTCAGTGATGATCTTTTGTATCTCTGTGGTATCTGTTGTATTTTCCCTTTTTAAATTCTGATTGAGGTTATTAGAGATCTTAGTTTTCTGTTTGTAGTTAATCTGGCCAAGGTTTTATCTATTTCATTAATTTTTCAAAGAACCAACGTTTTGTTTTGCTGATCTTCTGAATGATTCTTATGTTCTCAATTTCATTTAATTCTGCTCTAATTTTGGTTCTTTCTTTTCTTTTTTTAATTTAAGATTAAATTAGGGCACAAATGATTAGGTTATAATGTTTGCATTTTTTACATAAGGTCCCTATTATAATTGTTTCACCTCCCAGGAGGTGTGCCATATACCCTTACATTGTTAACATTAGGTGAGAGCACACCAATCCCCCTCCTTTCTTCTCCCCCTTTCCTATCCTCCCAACTTGAATTGAATTGAGATTTTCTCTTGTGTGGACATTTATTAGTTTATATACTAGCTTTATATTAGTATTGGGTACACTGGATACTTACTTTTCTATTCTTGTGATACTTGAGTAAGATAAATGTGTTTCAACTCCATCCAGGTTAATACAAAAGATGTAAAGTCTCTTTTTTAATGGCTGAATAGTATTCTTTGATATACATATACCAAAGTTTATGAATCCATTCATGGGTTGATGGACACTTGGGTTGTTTCCACATCTTGGTGATTGTAAATTGAACTGCAATAAACAATCTAGTATAAATGTTCTTATTATAAAATGATTTTTTTCTTCTGGGCAAATGCCTAGTAATGGGATTACGGGATCAAATTGGTGGTCTAATTTGAGTTCTTTGAGGATTGTTCATACTTCCTTTCACAGAGGCTGTATTAGTTTCTAATCACACTAGAAATGTAAAAGTGCACCTTCTCTCCATATCCACATCAGCATCTGCAGCTTTCAGACTTTCTGATGTGGGCTATTCTCACTGGGGTTAGGTGGTATCTCTGGGTGGTTTTGATTTGCATTTCTGTGATTATTAGGGCCAATGAGCATTTTTGCATATGCTTGGTTATTTCTTTTCTTTCTAGATTTGGGATTGGAATGCTCTTCTTTTCCTGTTTCTTTGAGAGATGACTCATTGTTGATTTGCACTTTGTCTGTTTTTTAAATGTGTGCATTTAATACGATAAAGTTCCCTCTTAGGATTACCTAGGTAGCATCCCTTCAGTTTTGAAAGCTTGTGGTTTCATTCTCATTTTGTTCAAGAAACCTAATGATTTATTTCTTCTCATCCTTGAACAAGCTGTCATCCGGCATAAGGTTGTTTAGTTTTCATGGCTTTGTGTGGGGATGATGGTTTTTATTGGAGTTGAGATCTACTTTTATTCCATGGTGGTCAAAAAAGATACAAGCTATAACTTCTATTCTTGTAAATTTGTTGGGATTTGATTTTTGCCCTAAATATGTTGAATTTAGGGAATGATCCATGGGCTGACAAGAAGAACTTACATTCAATTTTGGGGTGGAGTATTCTGTATATGTCTTTTAAGCCCATTTGTTCTAAAATCTTCTTTAAGTCTATTGCTTCTTTGTTTAGTTTCTGCTTGGAGGATCTGTGCAGTTATGCAAAGAGGCAGTCCCAGTTACTTTATTGTTTTAGGATATCAGACAGTTCACATCAGTTAGGGTTCGTTTTACATATCTGGGAGCATTTTAGTTAGGTGCATAGATGTTTAGAACTGAAATATCTTCTTGTTATATTGTTCCCTTGGCCAGTGTATAATGTCCACCTTGTTTACTTTTATTGTTTTAAAGCTCAAAGAAACTGCAAATAAGATGGTGATTCCTGCTTTTTTCTCTTTTCCATTTGTCTGAAATATGGTTTTCCAACCCTTCACCCTGAGTTGTGTTTTGTCCTCAGAGGTTAGATGAAGATGTCATGTACTTGGCTTGTATGAAACTGCACATTTTAAATGACCAAGAATGAATCTAATTTCTAGAATTGAAGAATGTAAAGTCATAAGATTACAAGATAGTAGAGAAATTCTTAGGGCTGGAGGAAGGTGCAGAAGAACAAAAATAAAGCTCCTCAGATTAAGCAGAAGAACAAAAATAAAGCTCCTGAGATTTGGACACTGTTGGGGCTCATAAAACAATAGCCCAAAATATGGTGCTTTGAGCTACTGAACCACATAAGCAGCCTCATAGTCTCTCTGAGCTCCTCCCACCATCCCTGTCTGTCAATCTTCTACTTTTTCCAAAGCATAGGATAAGGCTGTTCTTTGAAGTTCCCTTATCTACCTAGAAACAAGACTCCAAAAAGGAAACGCAATTGCCTTCAACCCTTCCCTGAAATCTTATTAACCAAAAGATTAAAACTTGTATCACAGAGGAAGAAACTGAAAATTAAGTACCATACCTATAACCCAGATAAACTTGGTTCCAAACTACTATCTGTTCTCAGGTCTGTTTCAATCCCCAAGGAGAATTGTTATTTTTTATTTAGGATTAATATGAGGGTACAATTTGGTTACATGTGTTTGTTAGCTAAAGTTCAAGTTGTAGTTGAGCCCTTCACCCAGGAGGTGTGCTATATATTTACATTGTGCTCATTAGGTGAGAGCTTACCAATATCCCTCCCTCCTTCCCTCTCCCATTTCCCTCTTCCCTCCTTCCCCCACTTAAATTTAATTGTGTTTTTCTCGTCTGTGGGCATCTAGTTGTTTCTCTATTGGTTTCAGTATTGAGTCTGGGTACTGGATACTTGCTTTTCTATTCTGGTGATACTTTACTAAGGAGAATATTCTTCAACTCTATCCAGAGTGATACAAAAGATGTAAAGAATCCATATTTTTTATGTGTATATACTATTCCATGGTATACATGTACTCCAGTTTATTACTGCATTAGTAGGTTGATGGGCACTTGGTTTGAATCCACAGTTGGTAATCTCAATGATAATTATTTATTAACCATTGTCTGAACACTGAGTCCTTTCATTCCCTATAAAAAAATCATTTATGCCTACATCTCCCATCTTCCCTTTTCTTATAAATAAAGGTATATAAACATCTGTATCCCATTGGGTTACTGGATAATCTCATTCTGTGATTCTGCTGTGATACACATATTAAGTAAATCAATATGCCTATCTCATATTAATCTGTTACTTTCAGTTCATTTTTCGTGAACCTTCAAAAGGTGAAAGTGAGAGCTTTGCCTCTTCCCCATACCATCATAGCTATGGTAATCCTCACTAAATGATCTATGGATTAACCTATATTCTCAAATCCTCTTGCAGTTAGGGTGGAGCCATGAAGCTTGTTCTGACCAATGAAAGAGGTGTGGATCACTTCTAGATCCTGAAGGTTAAAAGCTAGTGTCCTTCCTCCATATTTTTCTTCTCTTGTGGTCTTAGAAGCTATATATGGAGATGGTGTCACAAAATGAAGGAAGCTTTAATCTCTAAGTCACTGCTTGGAGAATCCCCACCCACTTCCATTAGACTTGGTGAAATAAACTTTTATTGTGTTGAGATTACTGAAATATTTGCCTTTTGTGGCAGTTAACAGTTACTAAACCTCATGAAAATGTCCAATTCAGTCTTTTTCATTATTCCCATACTCCTCCCATTAATGTCATTATATAATTTTCAAATTATATGTAAAGTTTGGTGGTAAAAGATATTAATACCACAGGAATTCATTTTATGCCATTTTGTTGGATGGCACTTCTTCCATAAAACTATGTAGCTAATTCTTATATATTTCCCAAGATCCCCAACAGGACTGCTGATCATTGGTATAAGAAATACATTAAGAATGCAACCATAAATGTTCGCAAGCTAGACTGTGGTGATGGAGTCCCAACTCTATAAATTTACTGAGAACAAAGTAAACATATAATTAAAGCAGGTAAGTTTTATAATGTTTAAATATTATAAAACCTTATCAAATATATTTTGATAAGATTTTTTTTGAAGAAGTCAACTGGGCATGGGCATTTTCACAATCTTTTGTACATGTTTGCATATCAATTACAATTATTCCCAAATATACTTCAAGGAAGCCTAATCACATGTTCATAAAGTAAGATATGAACTAAATAATGCAGCCTTACCATCATTAAAGCTAAGGGTAACATGCCCTGGCTCAGGAAGAAGTCTTACCAGTAACACCTATAGAGTGAGTTTGGGTTAATTTCTCTTGGCAAGTCCCCGACAAGGGAGAGAGATGATGGGGGCATAAAACAGCAAGAGATAGTCCTCAAAATGGAACACTTGGGAACTCTAGAAGAAAACACTTCTTACTGACTTCCAACCTCTCACCCACACCTTAAGTAACAGAAGCTGGAGAGCTGGCTCCTGTTGAGACAGAGTGATGATTAGAAGCAATTCTGAACAAGGGCATCCTTAAGGAAAAAAGGGAAACAGCCCAAAGGTTGCCCTTGGAATTCGTTTCTTCACTTCTTTAACCAAACCTCTGCCTGGGGCGCTCACTTGGCCCATCTGTCCAGGAATATGAAAAAATAAGATATCACATAAAATTAAGCACAACCAACTGTTGGGAGCATATTTCCAATGAAGTTTATAAGAGGCATTAGGAATGGAGAAGACATAAACCAAAAGAATAACTCTATAATGATGAAATGGGAAATCGAAATGACAAGTTGGTGTAGATGACATTATCTTGCTAAAGCAGCCTTCCACATGCTCTGGAACTGATACCATGCAGGCAACTGTCTATTTTGTCATAGTATAATAAACAATTAAAATTTATTGAGCATTTTCTATGTTTCAGGCCCTGTGCTATGTGCTTTATATCATTTTTTAATTCAATACTCTTGACTAATCTATCAGGTGGGTATTAATGTTCCCACTCTACAGATTAGGAAACTTAGAGATAGATAGGTTAAATAATTTGTCCAAGATTGCACAGCTACAAAGCAGTGATTTGTCTATAGACCTTATATCTTAAATGCTCTATATATTATTGAGGTAGTTCAACAGAGAAACTACATATACAGAATAAGAAAAAAGAAGAGAAAGACAGCTGACACAAGGTGCCTACATGTCAGGTTCAACACCATGCATGCTTTCAGGCACACTGTCATCTAACCCTCAGTATAATCCTACAAGACTATTAGTATTGTATCTACTTGTAGATGAGTCTCATTTTTATAACTCTTAACTGAGTGCCTACTGTATGCAAGGCAGTACATTGTGTGCTTAGGTCATACCAGACTACAGATAAGCCTCAATGCCTGGTTTTGTAGAATTTACATTTTTAGTGGGGGGGGAAGATAAACCATAAATAATGTGATATGAAGAAAAATAAAATATGGATAAGGACAAAAACAGAAATGAAAATAAAGAGAGATAAGGATTCCTTATTCTCTTCCTCAAAAATAACCTAAATTTACTGTTTATTTTTCTTACACACACATACACATATACATGCACATACTATGTATATATGTATATAAATGAACATCATCATATCCTTCAGTTGTTGCAATATCTCAAACCTAGTATCACACCACAACAACAAGCATTTATTCTCATTTTTCCAGGTTTGTGTGTCAGCTGGGGAAGCATTTCTCCATATATTTTTATTCTGAGACTGAACAGAATAAACAGTCTCAGAATGGGGATAATCTCAGGAGACACATACTTCTCATTGTGGAGGTCAGACGATCCCAGGGGAACAAAATGAAATTGTGATGTCTCTTATACCTTGGCTCAGAGGACTCACACTATCAGTTCTATCCACACATTCTACTGGACAAAGCAAATCCCATGGCCAAGCTATCAATGGACAGGGAAATTATACTCCTCCAGTAGAGGTGGGGAAGGAGGAAGCATGAATACTTGTACAACAAAAATCTATTGCATAAAAAATACATAAATTGTTTTATGTTTTTAAACTTTATGTAAAAATTATACTCTGAAGTCATTCTGCAATTTGCTTTACTCACTCAACCTGATTTTTATAGGTACTCACACATTTGGATCCAAGTCACTAATTTTAATTTCATTGACTAAATTCATTGTTCTATTCCTCTACTGGTACATACTTGATGTTTTCTATTCCCAACTTCAATGACATTGAGAGTCATCACTGTATATGTCTTCTTCTGCTGTCGTGCTAGAGTTTTTCCACAGCATATTCATGGAAGTGTAATTACTAAATCTAAGTAGACACACACATCTTCAACCTGTAGACAAATTCATCTCCAATGGGTTTGTATCAATTTATCTTTCAATAAGCAAGAAAGATGATTCCTATTTTTCACCAACATTTTCTATAATTGGACTTTTATATTTTGACCAAACTGATGGATACAAAATTGTATCTTTCTTTTGCTTTGATATGTATTTTACTAGGTTCTAGGCAGTCAAGCATCCTATCAGGCTTCCTCTTTGATAAGTTACTCAATCATACAATTTCCCTGTGTTTTTCTATTGAATTCTTTTTTTTTTTTTATTATTGATTTGTAGTTCTTTAAGTATTCTAGATAGCAATCTCTGTTAGTTATACCTTTAAAAATATCTCCTCCCAATCTAAGGCTTTGCCTTTTCATTTTGTTTATGACAGAATTCATTGTTGACATTTAAAAAGCACAGAAAAGGTATACTTTTAGAGCACTAATACATCTCTAGTTGGCTGGGATTGCTGCCTCACTCTAGGATCCAACTAGAATATTGTCTGTCACCATGGGAGAGGAAAAAGAGAGCTCTGGAAGGGCTCATACTGACAAACACTAAAACATGGAAATGGTACATACCACTACTGATCACAAGCCAAGATCGAATCTTATGACCACTTCCAATACAAGGACCCCAGGAAAGTCAATCAGGCATTTTCATTAAATAGAAGTTTTTTAAATTTCAATGTAGCAAAGCATATTATTCTTTTGATTTAGAAACTATGCCTTTTATGCCCTTTTTAGAAATCTTTTCCACCCTAAATTCATAAAAAACATTTTCCTCAATTATTTATTCAATGTTAATTTTTTTTTTTTTTTTTCACATTTAGGTCATTGCTCCCTCTGGAATTGAGATTTTGTTTTTAATTAAAATGTTAGGAATAAAATTTCATTTTATTTCTTAAATAGAAATCTCTCAGTACAATTTGTTAAATTGTCTATACTTCCCTCACTGATTTCCAATTCTATTTCTGTCTGTATCAAGTTTCCTTATAATTATGGGTTGGTTTCTTGATCTTCTATTCTGTTTTAGTCATCTGTTTATCCCTGTGTCAGTATCACTTATTAATCGTTATAGCTTTAAGTCTTGATATCTGAATACAAAGGTAAATATCAGCCTGTAGAATCACACTAAAAAAGACAGGATATTTGTTGGAATGGTGATGAATTTTTAAATTCATTTGGAGAAAACAGACATGCTTTAAGATATCAAGTCTTTCCATTCATGAAACCTATTTACCTCTCCCTTTTGTCTTTTCCTGTGCCCTTAAATGATGCTTTATAATTTTCTCTGCCCTTTTTACAATACTGAGCCTTAAGTAGCTAATATTGCTGCTTGCAATTGTACACTATAATATTTTTCTTGCCTTTTTTTCCTGATTTAAACTGGAATGCTTCTAACATTTTAATATTTAGGATGACATTTGCTGAAGGCTTGATAGATAACAGTTATCAGAGTAGAATGTTCCCTTTTGGTAGCAGTGTGCTAAGACTTCTTTTTATCATTAATGTCTTAGGGTGGAGTAGTAGAGATAAGAGAAGTGGGCAGATAAAGAATATATTTTAAAAGTAGAATGGATGGGATTGGCACATCAGTTGGGGTTAGGAGCCCAAAGAATGAAAAGAAATTACCAGCTTTTTTCCAGAAGCAATGGGTTGAGGGAGTAGGAGAGAAAACTAGTTGTTTCTTTAGGCACAGGTTAAATTTGAGCCAGCGGATCATGTTTAAATTACACCATCATGAGCATGCAAATAAGATAACCTGGGGAGAGTCTGTCTGCTGAAATGAGCAATGTACTGGCAACATCTCAACATAAAGACATTGAACAGAGACAGAAGAGCCAGAAAAGGATCAGCAGGGCCACCTGTGGAGATAAGGGGTGAAATCGGGAAAGTATGGTGCCATTTATTTACTAAGGTAGGCATGATTACAAGGAGCAGATTTAGGGAGGAAGATTCTAATCTTAATTGGGAATTTGCACAATTTGTCAAGCCTACCACTAGACATCCAAGTAGAGATATGGCATAGATAATTGAATGCATGAGCCTGGAGTTCAGGGAAGTTTGGCCTGGAGATTTTATTTGGGAGTTATAAATATGTAAGGCAGTAGTTTTCGATCATGGCTGCACGTTAAAATTCACATGGTGACTTATAAAATATATGTATTTCCAGGCCTTATCCTAGCCCAATTAAATCAGAGTCTCTGAAAATGAGCATTAGCATTAGCAAAATTTTAACTCTCCAGTTAATTCTGATTTGTGATCAGAGCTGAGAGCCATTGGTATACAGCAGTGCCTCTCAAATTTTAATGCAAACCAATCACTTGCGGATCTTGTTAAAATGTAGATTCTGATTCAGTGGGACTGGAGTGATTCTAAATTTCTAATATGCTCCCATGGGATGCGGATGCATTTAGACTATAGCCTACCCTAGGGTAGTAGCAATGAGTACAGCTAATAGTTAAAGCCATGAGATTGGATGAACTCACCAAGGGAGTGTGTATAGGAAAAGAAAAGGTGCAAAGATAGTTAGTTTTTCTCTCTCAATGGTTGGGAAACTGATCAGGCAAATTATTAAATTTAACAAGGTTTGGGGTTTTGTTGGATAAATATATGGCAGGATGATTAAGGGGCAAAAGAATAGAACATTTGTGCAATCAGTGATTATTATGGTAAACTATGGACTTTAGATTGGGTAAGTAGGGTAGGATCAAAAAGTTGGTAGAGTGGCAATATTAAAGAACATGAAAGGATAAGAAGTTTTGGTGAGGAATGGAGACTTGAAATCAGAAATTCGGTGATGGTTTATTTCTTGTTGATGTCAAGGACAGGATCTGCAGAAGTTGGGTAGAGGAAAAAATATTAACAGAGCTAAGGAAGTCAAAGAACTTAGGGGACAAGAAGTTGAAAAAGTGGTTCACCTGGATGTTCAGTTTTCCAAAAGGATGATAGAAATAAAAATAGAAGAGACGAGAGTGGGCCCAGGTACTAAAGTCTTCAATGACTGAGGTATAACTAGGAACTCAGCAGATGATAGCAACAATAAAGGTAGGGATAGTAAGGTCTAGCAGCCTCCACAGATTCTGACTTGGTAGAACTGGGATAAAACAAAGGCATCAAACTTTTTTTTGAGACAGTCTCACTATGTCACCCTCAGTAGAGTGTTGTGGCATCACAGCTCACAGCAACCTCTAACTCTTGGGCTTAAGCTATTGTCTTGCCTCAGTCTCCCAAGTAGCTGGGACTACAGGCGCCTGCCACAATGCCTGGCTATTTTTTTTGTTGTAGTTGTCATTGTTGTTTGATAGGCCCGGGCAGGTTCTAATCCACCAGCTCCCGTGTATGTGGCTGGCACCCTAGCAGCTGAGCTACAGGTGTCGAGCCAGCATCAAACATTTTTAAAAGCTTCCCAACAAACAGATTCTAACATCAATCAATATTAGATATTATGTCAATATAATATGATGTCAATATTATGTCAATCAATATTAAAACTGACTTAGAGTAAGGTTGGTAATCAATTGCAAACTAAAAGGAATGGAGCTATTGGATGACTAACATCATCTATATTGCTAGAGGTTGTTGAGGCCAACAGCAGACAGCAGATGTTGTCTACAAAAGTTTAGTAGACTCAGAAAAGTTAAAAAACTTGTCCAAGGACACACATCTAAGAAATGTTTGAGCCAGGACTCACACCTTGATTTGTCCAACTCCCAAAGCCTGATCTGTCTTCACTTTACCATATTGGCTAGAAAGGCAGTATTTTAACACAGAAGATACTAAGAGCTACTTTGGAAAGAGAATCAAAGTGCCACAAATGAGATTCTGATAAGCCACACTGGAAAAAGACACTTTCTCTGGAGTGATTCTGATTATTTGCCTCTTTAGTTACACTTCTCAATTCTCCTTGAACTTCCTCCCAACTTTGTTTTTCTTATCCACAGTTGCCACCACGTCACCAGGAAGCAGAGACACTACATGAAAGCAAGCCAAAATTGGGGTTCTGCCCACATGGATGCTGACTGGCCTCAATGGCCTCTCTCCCAAGTCCTGTTCTCTGGGGACTCCTTTATGGCAAGGGAGGAAGGAGCAGGATACAGTGCTGCCATGAAAACCTAGCATTTTATCTTCCCCTACTTTTGTCCCATAACATATCAGTAGCTCAGTATAATGAAAATCTACATCATTTGTGTGCATACAAACAAAGGTTTATTTGCTGTTTGCTTTGAGGGATCAGTGGGGGTTCCCCACGTTTAGAGATCAACCCTGAGAGAGCCTAATCTCAGAAGTAAATGGAAAAAAAAAAATTGAAGCTGAAAATACATTTCTCCACCTAAGGGAGAGAGGCCTGTAGTAAGTCTCCTTCAACTCAAGTCCCCCTCCAGCTCAGACAATGCTCTTAAAACAAGGGCACAAAGAGGAGATGACTCTTTGGAATGGTCCTGCCTCCTATCTACTAAGCAGATACTGGGCCTGGGTGGAGATTGTAAGTTCTAGAAATATCACACCTTTCCCCTCAAGCCACCAAGTGGGATGCCCTTCATATTTTACCAAATGCATTCACTATTAGTTTTCTTGAAACATTCATTTTTTCCCATTACCAGGCTCCCTAAATACAATTCTGAGACTATGTTAGTACTTCTATGAGACCA
Source organism: Loris lydekkerianus (assembly GCA_963574355.1). Taxonomy (NCBI): domain Eukaryota; kingdom Metazoa; phylum Chordata; class Mammalia; order Primates; family Lorisidae; genus Loris; species Loris lydekkerianus. The sequence continues at coordinate 20,274 of CAUYPK010138823.1, forward strand.
TGTTAGTACTTCTACAGGGAGTGAATGCCAGACTCTGAATAAAGTATCCCTAGCACATTTTTGAAGGGGCCAAAACCCCTCCTAATACAGCTTGTTTGACAGTTTATAAAGCCTCTGCTTCCAGAAGCTTCCTTGTTCCCTCATCCTCTCAGGGCTTTCCCTCATGCAACCAAAACCTTGTATTGCTACCTACTCTTTTTTTTTTTTTTTTTTTTTTTTTTTTTTGAATTTTTTAAATTAAATCATAGCTGTGTACATGAATGCAATCGTGGGGTACCATGTGCTGGTTTTATATACAATTGGAAATATTTTCATCCCAAAGTGCCCATTGACCCACAAATGGATCAATAAATTGGGGTATATGTACACCATGGAATACTATGCAGCCTTAAAGAAAGATGAAGACTTTACCTCTTTCACGTTTACATGAATGGAGCTGGAACATACTCTTCTTAGTAAGGTGTCTCAAGAATGGAAGAAAAAGTACCCAATGTACTCACTCCTACTATGTAACTAATTTAGGACCTTCATATGAAAGGTATAACCCAGTTACAACCTATGAATAGGGGGAAGGGGGAAAGGGTGGGGAGGGAGGGGGGAGGTGGGTTGATGGAGGGGGATTGATAGGATTACACCTGCGGTGCATCTTACAAGGGTATATGTAAAACTTGGTAAATGTGGAATGTAAATTTCTTAGCAAAAATAACTGGGAAAATGCCAGGAAGGCTATGTTAACTAGTGTGATGAAAATGTGTCTAACGGTCTATGAACTAAGTGTATGCTGCCCCAAGATCATATTAATGTACACAGCTATGATTTAATAAAAAGAAAACAAAACACAAACAAACAAAAAATAAACAAAATAAAATTGGATTGTGGTGATAGTTGTACAACTGTGTAAGTTTACTAAAAATCATGGAATTATATACATGAGTAAATTGAATTATATAAATAAAAAAAGAAGTAAGAACAAATCAGGAGGAGCAAATCACATTATCAGACTTTAGACTATACTATAAATCAATAGTGATCAAAACAGCATGGTACTGGCACAAAAACAGAGCAGTAGATTTATACAACAAAAAGAGAACCAAGAGATGAACCCAGCTACCTAACGTCGTTTGATCTTCGACAAGCCTATCAAAAATATTCAGTTGGGGAAAGACTCCCTATTTAACAAATGGTGCTGGGTGAACTGGCTGGTGATACGTAGAAAACTGAAACTCGACCTCCACCTTTCACCATTAACAAAAATTGATTCTCACTGGATAAAAGATTTAAGACATGAAGCTACTAGAAGAGAGTGCAGGAAAAACACTTTAAGAAATTGGCCTGGGAGAATGTTTTATGAGGAGGACCCCCTGGGCAATTGAAGCAACACCAAAAATACATTACTGGGATGTAATCAAACTAAAAAGCTTTTGCACAGGCAAGAACATAGTAAGTAAAGCAAACAGACAACGTGCAGAATGGGAGATTTTTGCAGGTTATGCTTCTGACAAAGGTTGGATAACTAGAATCTACAGAGAACTCAAACTAATCAATAAGGTAAGAATAAATAATTCCATTTCTATGTGGGCAAGAGACTTGAACAGAAACTTCTCTGATGAAGACAGGTACATGGCCTACAATCACATGAAAAAATGCTCGTCATCCTTAATCATCAGAGAAATGCAAATCAAACCACTTTGAGATATCATCTAACTCCAATCAGATTAGCCCACATCACAAAATCCCAAAACTACAGATGTTGGCATGGATGCAGAGAGAAGGGAATGCTTCTACACTGCTGGTGGGAATGCAAGCTAATATAACCTTTTTGGAAAGAAGTTTGAAGAACATTCAAGAGCCAAAAGTAAACCTGCCATTTGATCCTTCAATTCCTTACTAGGAATTAAAACAATTCCAGATGATCAAAAATGATTTTACAACAAAGACATTTGCACCAGAATTTTTATTGCAGCCCAATTCATAATATCCAAGACATGGAAACAGCCCAAGTGCCCATCAACCCATGAATGGATTAACAAATTGTGGTATATGTACACCATGGAATATACTATGCAGCCATAAAAATATGGAGACTTCACATCTTTTATGTTTACCTGAATGGAGCTGGAACATATTCTTATTAGTAAAGTATCTCAAGAATGGGGGGGAAAGTATCCAATGTACTCAATATTACTATGAAATCAAAATATAACTACCTACATCACTCATAAGAATAGCAAAACATAACTATAGTCTAGAACATAGAAGGGAAGAGAAGAGAGAGGGGAGAGGAGGGGGATATAGGAGGAGAGAGGATATTTGGGGGAACCTCACCTAATGTGCATAATGCAATGTTTCAATATGCAATAGTTTCAAAACTATTAAGAAATAACTATAATTGCAATGAATGTGTTACTTAGGTGAATGTAAGCATTTCACATTATATATATATATATATATATTTTTTTTTTTAATTAAATCATAGCTGCATACATTGATATGATCATGGGGCATCATACACTAGATTCATAGACCATTTGAGACATTTTCATCACAATGTTTAACATAGCCTTCCTGGCATTTTCTTAGTTACTGTGCCAAGACATTTACATTCCACATTTACTAAGTTTTGCATATACCTTTGTAAGATGCACCACAGGTATAATCCCACCAGTACCCCTCCCTCCACCCACCTCCCTCTTCCCTCCCCTCCCTTTCCCCCTTCCCCCTATTCTTGGGTTGTAACTGGGTTATAGCTTTCGTGTGAAAGCCCTAAATTAGTTTCATAGTAGGGCTGAGTACATTGGGTATTTTTTCTTCCATTCTTGAGATACTTTACTAAGAAGAATATGTTCCAGCTCCATCCATGTAAACATGAAAGAGGGAAAAGATTCCCTATTTAACAAATGGTGCTGGGTGAAGTGGCTGGCAACCTATAGAAGACTGAAAATGGACCCACACCTTTCACCATTAATTAAGATAGACTCTCACTGGATTAAAGATTTAAACTTAAGACATGAAACTATAAAAATACTAGAGAAGAGTGCAGAAAAAACCATTAAAGAAATCGGTCTGGGCGAGCATTTTATGAGGAGCACACCCTGGGCAATTGAAGCAGCTTCAAAAATACACTACTGGGACTTGATCAAACTAAAAAGCTTCTGCACAGCCAAGAACACAGTAAGTAAAGCAAGCAAACAGCTGCTCCTTTTTAAACCTGCCTCATTCCCAATCCCTGTAAGACTGAAGATGCCCTAACGCAGCAGTCCCCAACTTTTTGGCACCAGGCACCAGTTTCACAGAAGACAACTTTTCTGTGGCTGGGGGTGAGGTGTGGTTTTGGGATGATTCCAGTGCATTACATCTCCATCTCAGATCATCAGGCATTAGAGTTTCATAAGCAGCATTCAACCTAGCTCCCTCGCAGCGGGGTTCATGCTCCTAGGAGAATCTAACACTGCCCTCTATGTGACAGGAGGTGGAGCTCGGGTGGGATGCAGGTGATGGAGCGGCTATAAATACAGCTGAAGATTCACTCACTCGCCTGCCCCCACCACTCATCTCCTGCTGTGCAGCCCAACTCCTAACAGGCTGGTACTGGTTGGGGACCACAGCCCTAAAGCATTCCAAGATGGAACCCACTGCTAGATAAAACTCACTAGTGAGGCTGTGCCTGTATACCCAGCCTTTGGCTTCTAATACTAAGAAGGATTAAACACCCTCAGGATTGCTTATACCTTGTCCACCAATAGAAACACAATGGCCATCTTTTTACCAGACCACCATAATGCTTGAGCCCTGCGTCCACACCATCAAGCAAAGCCAGAATGACCTGAAATGACCCATCCTACTTCTACAGGGGGAGTAAAGGAAACTCAGAGAGAGGCATTGGGTCTCGGATGCCCTCCCTTTGGTCTCTTCTCCTCCTTCCTCAATAGGCAGTTCTGTCGTCTTCAGGATTGAGCCATTCTTGGAAGCAATCCACCCACTCTTTCCCCTGAACTAGAACCACAACCAACCACCCCATCACATTTCACGTCTAGGGAAGTAAAATGGCACCTTCTTAACACAGATGTCATTGTTAAAAGAAAGGCTGGACTTCCCACCTTCCCGTATCTCTCCCAAGCATCCCAACTTTCACCTTTCCACCAACACTAATAAATGTTGTGACTGATAAAAACAGTAGCTTCTCAGCACCAAGTCCACCATTCCACCAATTACAAGTGAAAACTGTACAGATGCTCACAAGCCTACAGTGTGCCTTTCTCTTCATCTCTCACCATGAAGCTCAGCTCTCTTCATTTTTCTGCCGTCTGAGCAATGTGAAGACCACCATGCCGTTTGCTTTAGAAGCAAAGAGACCTTTTCCCTGACATGCTGAAAGTCAGGTCAGCTTCCCTGCAGATGACCAGATTAAGTTTTCGAGAATTCCAATTCCTGGCATGCCAATATATACATTAAACTTAGTAAGTGCCACGTGTTATGAGCTATGTTTCTTTGTTACTAGCAGATGGTAAGATCTTCATCATCTGTAAAGTTGCTCCTTATTTCCATAAAAATTACAAGAATCACATTCCTCAAATGTATGTCACCAAACGTATTTATTTATTTTTCATGAATGTGAAGGCAGCCAACTGCTACAACATTATTTATTATTTATTACAGATGCTTAACATTCCCTGGAAATGAACCTTTTAATCAACTCATTTTAAAAGATTTATTTTTAGAATTTAAAAAAAACAGCAAATGAAAAACATAGTAAAAACCTTTTTGATCACTTATTTGTTTGTGGGGCTCAAGCCAAACCCAATTATGGTAGTCAAGCAGGAATAGATGTCTAAACATGAAATTATCATGATTTCTAAAATTAATCTATTCTTGATCATATGTTAATAGTATAAAACTAAATAATAGTACCTGTGATTCTTACCATTTCTCCCTTCCACTGAGCTCAAAACATTTCACCTACTAGGTCCCTTTATTATTCTTATAATGCCCATTGGAGAAAAGCAGTGATGGTGAATATTATTATTAGATTAACTTTTTTTAAGGACAAAAGCTTGATCATCAAACAATGTCATAAACAGACATCATGTAAGAGGAAGCACAATGTCCAAAGTACTTTACTCAGCCCCACCAAGAGAAAAGGAGCTCCCCAGGAGCCATGAGGTGGCCGCGCCTGCTAAACCCTGATGTCTACAAGCCCAGAATTAATAGTGAACCTGAGCTCCACAGAAACACAGTAACAAACGAGACACAGAGAAGCTATTTCCCATTCAGAGAGAACCACAGGGAGAATTCTGGAATAAAGTCCTAGCTATTATAATTCTTTACAGCCCCCAAAGAACAAAAGATAAAACTCAGTTTCTTTCCAAAGCGCACACACACACAAAGCAGATGCATGTACCCTAAAATTGTGGAATGCAGGACAGATGAGTGATTAAAGTCAGCTAGCTAGAGCTGATGGCAGCACCATTTCCATCAAATGGCGCCCATTCATCAGCCTGCTCCAGTCACTCCCCAGGATGCCCCACTGGAGGGGAAGGTGCGAGGGCCAAGACATCCTGCCCCTCCAGCTGAACCCAGGCTGACCCAGCAGACCTGGCTGGCCAGGAGGGACTGCTCCTCCCTCCTGCACTCACCACCTACAGCCAGCTGAAATCTGAATGCTCATTCCAAACAAATCGAATTTCCCATGGAGGGGATTTTCAGCCAAGGGCATGCCCCTGGCTGATGCCAATTGCACTCCTCAAATATTAATAGAATCATCAGTGTTTTATTGTTATTAAAAAAATTATCCAACCAACTGGTGTTGGGGTCTAAGAAACAAGTGAATTCAAGGAGTAAACAACCCCTTACCCATCTTTTGGAGAAGGTTATATTATCCATGTTTAAAAACTATCCTTTCCAAATAGCAGGAATACATTTAGATTTAGTCCAAAAGCACTTCCTGAATACCACTGTGTTAGATGCTAGACAGCCAGGGCTGTGACTGAGCTGCCCTGCTGCTAAGAGACTAACAGTCCCCAGGAGGAGGAGGAGGACGACGAAGGGACCCATTTGTAAGCAGACGAGGTGGGCAGCACATGGTCAGGGCACTGCAGAGGGAGCACTGCAGTGGGAGACCAGATGTGAGCTGCGTCTTGAGCAAAGAACAGGAGAAGGTGAGGGAAGGGATGAGAGACAGGAATCGCTATTAGAGTCATAAAGTAACTTTAAGGGTATTCAGAGAGGGAACCTTTACCCTCCCTACGCCACCCTACTTATTTGACAAGCTGCAATTCCACATTCACAGTTCATTTTTTGGTGTGCCACTGCTAACCTGTCATTGCTACCTCCCCTTTCCCAGGCTCCTGATCCCTCCCTGAAAGCAGGTTTGTTTTGGAGTGAAAGAGTGCAGGGTGGATGCAGAGGAAACACAAAGAAACACTCTCCTCTTATTTACAGTTTGCATCAGAGTTGAGAAGCCTGGCCCTGGAAAGGACAATCTCTTCAGACACTTCAATTCCTGGGACAACCTGCTAACACGTCCCCTGGGTATGAACTGGTCCCTCAGGGCAAGCAGGAAGGAGAGAACACAGGAGGAAGAAAAGAGAATAATGTTCCTGAGAAACTCCTGCTCCTCAGAGCAGCATCATAAGCAACTGTGTATAATTAAAGAGAATTTAATCAAACACTCCAAAATTATGATTGTTTTAAACTTAATGAGCCAAACTACTTAACATCTCTTGTTATTTATAAAGTAAATGGTAAACCATCAGTATTTCCTTTCTAAAGAAAAGCAAAGCTACTAAAGGAAGTTTACTTGCAAACTCCCTCCTTCATCTATAAACCAACTTGGTACTGAAAAGCAGAAAGGTAGCCAGGGAGTGAGCAGGGGACAGAAGCAACTGAGAGAGAAGATGAAGATGGAGGCAGAGCTTGGTAAAGAGTCCAGAATTTCCCACTGGAGTCCTTCAAGGCCCTGAGTTGTGGCTGTGGAGTTGCAGGAACAATATGGTGGTGGTGGTGGTGGTGGTGGTGGTGTCATAATGGTGGTGGTGGTGGTGGTGGAGGTGGAGATGGTGATGATGGTGGTGGTGATGATAATGATGCGAGTAATGGCAGTGGTGACGGCGATGATGGTGATGGTGGTGAGGGCAGTAATACTGGTGGCAGTGGTCGTGAAAGTGGTGAGGGTGGTGGTGACAGTGAAGGCAAAGAAGGTGGTAACTGGTGGTGATGAGGGTGGTGATACAGGTGGTGGAGAAAATGGTGAAGTTGATGGTAAGGGTGGGGGTGCATAAAGACTTGCTAAGGAAGGAGAACCGGTCAATAGTAAATATAACAAACTCTTAAATTCTGAAGAACATTACTATACCCCTTTGTTCTGAAGTATTTTGCTTCCTGTGCCTGTTCATTCCCAACCATCAGCTTTGTAGTTATGACTTCCCTGTCCCCTCAAGTATGATTTCTACCACAGACTCCTCAAAAAGGTCAGCCCAAACTTTTGTTTGTCTCAGACCAAAAAAGTTACCTCAATCTTAATTCAATCCTGAAAATATCTTCAGGAGCATCTGCAGCTCTCTTCTCTGGGTCGCCAATCTGCTCTCCCAGAAAGAGCTTGAGGGTAGTATGTGCCATCATCACTTCTCCTGTACCACAGCTTTTGGGAAACCATGACATCAAAGGGAGTTACAAATATTCGTAGATAAATTCAGCCTATAAATACCCCCAAATAATTTTTGGATAATCTGTGTTATCTTCTCAGATTCATCTGGCTCATGTTAAATTTTGCTAATAACAACTACTCTACAAGGACTTCACATGCATTAGTTCATTTAATACTCTTTAACACACCAAGAGACATTATCCTCATATACCAGTGAAGAAATAAGAAGCCTAAGTTAACTAACTTATCCAAGTCCCACTGCCAGTAAGCAACACTGCTTAGATGTGAAGCCAGGCAGTCTGGCACTAGAGACTGAATTCTTCCCCGCTGCTCCACTGGCTCCCTGGGGAACTGCTCGCTGACAGGCTTTGACAAATGGTACCTCATCCTTTGTTAGTAAATGGTAGGCAGAAGGGTGTTAGTTTTCAGAACATGACTGTGTGAGTTCATTTTTCCAAGATCTGCTAAGCTTCCTTGGTTGACATAGGTTAACTTTAAGAATTCTTCTAAACCCTATAAAATATAACTAAGAAATCCAATTCAAATGAGACAGCACTAGCAATTAACCAATACTCCCAGGCCCTGAATTTTTTCAAACAGAAGATTTGAGCAGGTGTAAGGTAAATTTCATCAGCTTTTCAGTGTGGAATTCCTTAAGAATTAAAAACATCATCATAACAAATGCATTTTATAATAGAACTAAGGTAGCCGAGCTGTGGCTGCAACCTAGCAATGAACACTTAACCAGTTTTTTACTGATCATTTACTGAGTCCCAAGTTCCATTTCTAGCTCAGTGGAAATGATGACTGTTTTAAATCTCTCCTGTAAATATACTCCGGTGGGTTTTAGAGGGATGACATATAAATGACAGCTTTGCATTTCCAAGGGTTAAATGCTTTTCCTGAGGGATCCTAAGTCTTGGTGCCATGAGAACAAGTGTCAGGCTCTAATGGAATTGTTCTATGATAAATAAACTGCCAGGTGGTATGACAAGCAGCTTTCAGAGTCTTTCCATATAGTATAAACAGCAGAAGTTAATTTGAGTTTCTTAACAGGACCTTTTTCCTTTACAATATAAAAGTGCCTTGGGATGAAGCAATTACTCTGATTTACCATCTTCTCCTTGGTAGAATATAAAGATATAGCAGAGCCTCACAAAGGCAGTAACTTAACCAAATGAGAGCCACTTGCAAAGTCCCTACTACGCTATTTCAAAGAGCTCAATTCCTGGCAGCAGCACAGAACTGTCATCAATCACAGGTGTCTGTGATGAGAAGGATGCTTACTCCCAGGGCTCTGCATGGTAGAGCCAATAAATTGTTTCCTCCACCAAATGTTCAGTTCAGTTTTGTTTTTGCTTTACAGCATCAGTTTTTAAACTTCAGCTCCTAGGAATTTTAAAAGCCATACATGCTGTGTCATATTTTATAGCATGCCTATGTTTTAGCCTTGATGCTCTTCCATACAATCCCTGTTGTGGCCACTCGGTGTCATGGACTGGGCTGGGTCCTCTCCCCTAACTTCGTGACAGCTCAGGTGGGTCTGGCTCCTGGACCCAGAAAACCCAGAGACCTCAGATGTTAACCTTTAAAAGAACGGCTCATGCTCTTCCTGAACCCAACTCAAGTTCTTTTCTACAGAAACACTAGGGAGATGGGCACTAACTGGTTGAAATGGGATTCCTGAAGAGGAGTGAGAGTCAATTTGGACAGTTCAGCTATCTGCTAAACTGAATTAATTTACATGGAAGGTACAGAACTAGCCTGAGGCCAGAATGCAAACAAACAGAGCTGACTTTAACACGGGGCAAGAGTAAAAGGATAGGCACGGCCCTGAATGACCTCCTATAGCTAATCAACCGAACAGGCCAAGCATCAGGGTCCTCAATGTAGACAACACGAGTGGAAACTACTAAAATAAACTCATTTACTTGAGAGGGAAAGAGACCCTGTTTTGAAAATGAGAAGGACCTTGTTTGGTACAGGGCAGTTTTGTCATCTTAGCTAGAAGTCTTGGTGGGTAAAGAGGGTAAGGAAGACAGAAATAACACAGCAAAAATCATCAGTGTTTGAAAAACGACGGGGAACACCTAAGAGGAGGGGGCTCACCCCGAGAGCAGAGTCAGGGAAGGAGATCGGGGCTCCATTCCTGGGGCACAGAGGAGCCAGCGTCAGTGGGCAGACAGGCTCTATACTCTCAACTTCTCCTCCTCCAGCCTCTGGCCACCTCCCCGGCCACCACAGCCTGCACACCTTTCCTCCCCAACCCCAGGCTCCCTCTCCTGCCTGGGCTCCTGAAGCCTGTCCTACCGACCAGCACCTCCACACAGATGCTAATTCTCCCCTGTTCATTCACTATCTTGGTCTCAACTGTTTTTTTCTCAACAGCAAATAAATCTGTTCTAGGCCCCCTTCCATGACAAGCCCTCCCTGATCCTCTTCTTGCCCTTGGCTCCTACTCCTAACAGCCACCGTTGTCTGCAGAGCCATCTTTACTCACTGCCTCTTTCTAATTTCTGGTGTCCCCCAACACGCAATCTGCTCCCGCTATTCTCAGCCAAGTTTCCATTTCCTCATGGGGTGATCCATGGATACTTTCACTGCCCCACCCCTTTCATGGCCAACACTGACCCCTAGAAAGCTTTCTTTGCTGGGTTCTCTCCTGCTCCCCCTCCTGCCTCTCAGGTTGCTCCCAAGTCTGCTAGGCGCATTCCCTTCCTACGCCCCTCCGGGTTCTGTGCAAAACCTGGCCTCTTCCCACATGCAGGTCTTCCTGGGGAATACCATTCACCCCCCCCCCCCCACCTGCAGGTGCCATCCATATGTCCTGATCGCCAAGGCTCCAAGACCCACCCAAATCTATCTTCTCAGCTATAGACCCAGTCGTCCAACTAACCACGTGTGGCCTTCTCAGTCAGGTTTCCTGCAGATACACCAGGCCAACAAGGCCACACTCAGCCTGCCAGCTCCCGGCCTCGGCCTCCGCGTGCCGCCTGCATCGGTGGATGGCACTGCTTCCCACCTAGATGTTTGAGTCAGAAACCTGGGCATCACCTTGACTCAGTTTCCCACACCACTGCCCTCACATCCAACCAATCCCCTACACCTGTCCTCACTACTCCCCGAGTATCACTAAAATCTGTCCAGTTCACTCCTTCTGCACTGCCACTCCCCAGCCCAGCCCCCCAGGGCTCTCTCTCAGACCCCTGTGAAGCCCCAATGGGTCCTCATTGTTCTCCTTGGCCATGCCCTCAGGACAGAGCTCAGATTAGGGGGGTTATGGCCCTGCAGCACCAGCCCCCTCACTTTTCCAATGGCAGCCGCCACTGCTCCCAATCTCTGCACCATGCCCACTTCCTCCTGAGCTGCCGGTCTCAGTTTGGTGATGCTTCCCTCGTGGGAACAGGACATTCCCAGACTCCTTCCAACAGACCCCACGGCCCTTCGCATGTCCTACACAGAACCCCACTTTTTCCCGCATCATCACACTTCTTATGCTAATTATCTGGATCTTCCATTAAACTATTAATTCTATAAAAAGCAGCTGTCTACTTCTATAAAACTATCATAAACCAAAGACTAAAACTATGTCTGCTTCTATAAAACTCTTCTATCCTCAGTACCAAGAACAGTGAGCACTGAAATAAAGACATTAAAATACTTCAAAAATACATGATAAATAAATGCTTCAGGTTTTCTCCTTCCTTTTCAAAATGCAGCCTATATGCATTTCACAATTTCAACTGAATTCAAATTCATTCAGATCCTGGGTCCTAAATTTTATTTATGTGTATAGAATTTAATAATAATGAGAATCATCGTAACAGTAAGACAGAGCAACTGCCTTGCGCATGTAAAGCAAGTTTATTTTTGTTACCTTATTTACCCTCTCAACAAACCTGTTATGGACCCCTTATCTACACAAACACAAAACTTCAATAAATGTGTGTATGAAGATAAAAATGAAATAGGACCCATGTACCATAAACATTATTATGCTCCTTTTATAAATACAGGCCTTATCAATGACAAAAAGTGAGGCCTAGAAAATTTAAATGATTTGTCCAGAGTCATACAATTAACTGTCAAAATCACGATTCTAATTCTAAGTTGCATAGAAGTTGGGGCTATTACAAACAATTTATGTTTCAAAAATATTACAATTTTTAATTAAAAATATTTAACAGTTATTATACACAAGATACCGCCTACCCATAAAAAATTTCCATGATCACAGCTTACACACAGGTGTGGGGGAGGACGTTTCTCCAACTTCCTGAAAACTCTGTAGTCAATTAAACCCAACTCGGAGAGAGACAGTAAGAATTATAAATTATTTGAACTCTACAGTTCTATAATCCATTCTGTACTAGTGACACGAAAGACGATTAATTCTAAATATCCATACAACAATGTCAGAAAACCAAGGGGTTTTCCTATAGCTGATGTATCACTCACAAGTTCCCAATTTCAATTAGACATGTAATCTATCATAAAAATATTTTACTTGATCCCCTAGAACATTAGGAATATTATATTATCTATGATGGGGCTGCCCACGCATGATGATAATTATCACAACTGTAGAGAGGACATGAAGTCTACTCTGACAACATGTTTGCTTCAGGTCACCACGAAATGTTTCCCCCCTTCCCCTTCTCCTTCCCTTTTTTCCTCACCCCTTATTCTTTGCATCTCCTTTCATGTTTCCCATATTCAGTCACACACAACAGAGTGAGTTCAATGCCATAGGTAATACAGATAGTTCCTTGACATTAAGACCAATTTATCAATGTGAAGACAAGCTACAAAGAAACCTCTTCTTCCTCAAAACACTGTACACAGAACGAAAGATTTCAGTAATAAAAGGTAAGCAGGCTGGGCATTCAGTGCCAAGTAACACAGGAGACAAAGGAGGCACATGTCACGTCGCTCCTCCTCTTTGATTTCTGTTGATTCAAAATCAATTAGCCTTCTCCTGAGTTGGCAGGACTCCATTCTGTGGGCTTCGGTCTAGGTTTCCCAGCTTTCTGGATCCTTAGGCATCTCTATCCCCTGGACTTCAGAGGCTACATCCCTCAGAACTAGCGGAGAACAGTACCTGGCTCACAGGACAACCATTTGTTGAACGGATGTTGAACAAGCCTCCAACGTTCTTTTTCACTCACTCTCTCCTTTCACTGAGCCAGTAAGGATAAGCAACACTGTCAGAAGACCTGTCTGGATTCTCCAGACGATAAAGCACATGCTATGATACATAAAGGCCTTCGGGTACCTTCTGAACGCAGCAGCAGCCTCATGGAGGCTTTTTAAGAAACATGAATGTGTCTTGTCCTTCTGCGATTGAAAGTCTACCTACGTCAACAGAAGTTACTGTGATATCTTAATTAGAAACACACTAGACCATTTATGAAACTTGAATAAGAGGCAAATGATTCTTTTCTTGAATAAGAGGCCCATGATTCAGAGTCAAGGTAGAATTATAGAGCAGGGAAGACATACCAGTTATCTCTAGCTAGTACTGACAAGCCTTACACAGCTTTAAACAAGAAGAGTATTTCCTGTCACTGGGCCCATGATTTCCAAGGGCCATCCTCTACCTTCAAAGATACTAACATTGGGCCAGAATGAAGGACCCAGTTAAAGTCCAGGTTTAGCCAAGTCAGGAGCCACCCAATGGCTTAAGACCCTCGTCTCAAACAGGGTTAATAAAACCAATCCACACACTGATCGGTGTTTGGAAATGTTATAGTGCTATACCAAGGTAAAATATTACTAACACCTCGATGGAAGATGACTTAAAAAACAGCCACAAAGTAGACAGAAATAGCCCTCATCCATCTCAGACAGGAAAGCTGAGCAGGCTACCATTAAATGCTGACTTTGACCCAACACCACCATACCTAAGAATATGCCATTCATTTTTAGAATTTCACTACAGCATTATTTACAATTACAAAACCAAAAAAGAAAGTTAAAAACCAATTAAACATCCATTCTTAGAAAACTAGTCACTGGATGGAATGGATCAGAAACAGACACATGTACGTTTCCATCCAAGACACCCACATTAAGTGAAAAGATTAAGTTACAAAGAAGCATGGAAGATACAATTTCTCTTACATAAAATAATGTATGTTCAGGCTCAGTGCCCATAGC